>JAGFMW010000064.1:0-176411 GCA_021030935.1 Astrothelium subdiscretum | reverse complement strand
CAATCACATTAAATTGTTTTTATAGAATTCGAAAAATAATTGATCTTTATTGATATATTTCTTGTATTTCGTCTTAATCTAAATAAATTGAGCTTAAATATATTTACATAAATTATCAATTTTGTGTATCAATTTGTTTATTATTCGTTTCTTTGAATTTAGCTAATAAAAACCAATTTTATCAATTATTTTGTGTTCAATTAATATATACTCAAAAATAGATTTTTAAAATTTGATTGGCAATTTTGATTTGGCTATTTATTTTTAAATAAAAAACTAATAATAATTTTGGTTTAATATTAATACACTCACAAAATTGTGTCTAGAATTTTGAAATAAATTGTGTGCCGCAATTAAATACAATCGAAATAAAATATTTTTTTTTTCGCTATATAAAATAAAAAAATATTTAAACTATATTCTCAATTTCTAAAAATTTTAATCTAATAAATTTTTTTTTTTTGATAAACAATCGACAATTATTATAATATATTTGTAAATTCTATTATATTTTCAATATTTAAATAAAGATATAATAAAGTCTATTAAGATATTATTTTAATATCGATTAATTATTAATAACAATTTAAATAGTTTATACTTTTTTTTTCGAAATGGTTTTATAATATAACAAAAATAATATACTTCTATATATTTTGCTATAGTATTAGTTATTTTAAGCCAATATTAATATATTAATATATACTCAAAAATAGTAACTTGGTTTTTATATTTTAAAATAAATAAATTATAATTTATCTTCAATATTTAAATTATAATTTTATTATTTTAAGAAAATATAAATTTGATTGTTAATATAAAACAAATTGTTTTTTAGCTTGCAATTTTTTAGATTTATTTTTAAATAATATTCTTATATCAAATTTATTAATATACAACGATTATTTTATTGTTTTGCGGCAATTATTTTTTATAAAATTTTATTGTTATTATAAATTTGACAAAATTTACTTATTATATTTATAAATTTCAAAAAAAATTTTATACTAAAGCCACTTAATATTATTTTTTGTTTATTTATATTGTATATTAAAACTATAATATCTACAAAAATAATTTTGTATTTGTTAAAAAAAATAGACAATAATTTAATTATATTTCAAATTTTTTTATCTAGCTATTTCGGCTTCAATATAATTTGTTGCTAATAAACTCTACAATTATTATGTGGCTAAAAAAAAAATTAATAATATATTTGTGAAATTATTAGATTTTGTATCTAGCTTTTTAGATTGATATATAATATAAAAATTGAATTTCAAAAGAAATTTGGTCTATCAAGTTTATCGACAATTAAATTGTTTTGTAAATATAAAATATTTTAAATTTTTGTAATTTATAATAATATTAATAAAGCTTTTAATTCCAACTAATTTAAATCGTCAATTTTCAAATACTTAAACAATAGTAAAAAATTTCTTGTTATAGATTTTGTAATTGCACTTTATTATAATTATTTTTTATAACAAAAATACTATTAAACGAACAATTTTATTAATACTTTTTTATAAAAAAATAGTAATTACTATATAATTAAAAATATTAATTTTTAGCTATATTTTTTTATTAAAATCGAAATACACTAATATTGAAATAATACTAAAAATCTATTTTAGTAAAATAAATATATAGTGTTTTGAAAATTTGTTTTTTTAAAAATAAACTATATAAAAATTTTTTTTTGCTAATATTATAAAAAAAACTACTATTTTTAAATAGCTTATTACAAATTTTTTATAGAAATTGACAAAATCTAAAAACAACTATATATTTTTTAAATTGAATAGTTAAAACCATTTTTATATAGCCTTTATTTTAATTAAATCTATTTTAATATTATTTAAAATAATTATTAATCTCAAATATTTTATTTGTTGTATATTAAATTTGTATTTTTTAATATCAATATATAAATTAATTTAATAAAACTTTTATAGTATCTTTTTTATATATTTATAATAATCAAAGTTTTTGTTTGTATAAATAAAAATATTATTAAAATACACAATATAGAAATTGTTCAAATATTTTCACAAAATATTATTAATAAAAATTTGAAATATATTTAGAATATTGCACAAACCAAATAATATCACCAAATATTCAAACAAACTATATTGCGTTAGAAAAATAATTTTTTTTTTTTATTTTTTTTTATTTGTATTTTATTGAAAACAATAATAATATTTAGTTTAATAAAATTTTTTGTTTTGCTAAATTAAACTAAAATTTTTTTAATTAACAACAATATATTATAATTTTTTTTTATAATTGCGTTAAAATTGTGATAATTAATATAAATATATAAATTATTGTTTAATTTTTTAACAATTAAAATAAAAACAATATAAATTAATATATTTTTTTTAATAAATTTTTTTCGCAAAAAATTATTTATATAATTTTTGACTATTTAAATTTGTTTTTATAAATATTTTATTAAATATTTAATAAATATTTTTGATTTTAATTTTATTTAAATAATATAATTGCAATTTTTATAAAATAGAAATTTATTAACTTTTTAAAATCAAATATATTCAAAAAATCTAGAATTTTTTTAAATAAAAATATTCTAAATTTCAAATATAAAAAAAATTAATATAAAAGCTTTTTATAAAATTTCAAATAATTTTTTAAATTAATTGTTACTATAAAAAAAAAAAACTTTTCTATAAATATAAATTTTATTAATTTTTTGTAAAAAGTTTAATTGTTCAAAATTTTTAGCGTAAAAAATAAAAATTTAATATTTTTTTTTTCACAATATTTTGTTAAACATTGCGATTTCTATTTTAACAATATCGAAATTTTAATAATATCAACAATAAATATTATTTTTTTTTATTTTGTATATTTTAGTATATAACTTTTGTTAATAATAAATAATTAATTAATATTTAAAATTGCAAAATAATAAATATTTATCGATATAAAAATTAAAATATTTTTCTCAATAATTGATATAAAAATTATAAATATAAAACTATAATATATCTAGAATAATATTATAATTAAAAATATTAAAAACTATATATTATATTTTTGTTATATAATTATTATAATTCACAAAAATTTATATAATATATATTTTATATTTTTTAAAAATTTTTTTATTGATTAATTGTAATTTGTATAATTAATCAAAAAAAATTATTTGCAAAAAATATTATTTAATAAATTAATTATTTACTATTTTTTTTATTATATATTTTATATTTATTAAAAAAAAAACTTTAATTATTTTTTTGTAAAACAATTATATTGAACAAAAAATTAAAAGCTATTTTTCTATTTTGAATTTTTAAAAATAATATAATATATAACAAATTAAATTAATTTGTTTTTAATTTTTTTTTTTAATTTTAGTATAGAAATTTTATAATATAATTGTGCTAATTATTTTACTATTTGTTTTCAAAAAAAATTTAATTTGAAAATATTTTGTTTTTCAAATTGTTTTTTTATTTTTTTTTTGTTGTTAATAATTTTATTTTTTTTTATTATTTTTATAAAAACAAAATTAATAATTTTGAGTTTCGTAATACAAATATTATTAGATATAATTAATTTATTTTTATAAAATCGATTTTTATTTTTTTGTTTATATTTTAGTTTAACGCAATATAAATATAGCTTAACAAATTATATTTTTCGAAAAATATTTAAAAATTAATAAATAGATTTTTTTTTAAATTTAAAAATCGAAATTGTGATATACATAATTGTAATAAAATATATTTTTTTCAAAAAAAATTTTGTTTATCTTTTTTATATAAAAATATTGACAATATTGATAATTTGTTTTATTTTTTTAATAATATTTGCGAAAATTTTTATAATATAATATAAATTTTGCTTAATTTATAAATAATTTTACAATTTTATAAATAATAAAAAACAAAAAATTATAATTTATATAATATATATTTTTGATTTTCAAATTAAAGCAATAACTTAATTAAAATAAATATAAAAATTAATAAACAATTTATTTGTGCGTTGTTTAATAATTTTTAAATTAAATAATTTTGTTTTAATTTTATATTTTTTGTTATAGATTTTATATATTTTTTATAAATTTTGTAAAAATTTAACAAAAATAATATAGAGCTTTTCGTTATTTGAATATATTCAATATTTAATTATATTATATATATTGTTTTTTATATAATCACAAATATAATCAATTTTTTAAGTTTAATTCTTAATTGGTTTATTACAAATATATAATTTAAATTTGATTTGCTATTGTTCAAAAATAATAATATTTTTTTTTTAAAAAAAATTAATATATTCGAATAACAAAAATTCAAAATAATAATTACTTTAATATTATAAATATTATAAAAAATTGGGCAATTATATTGTTTTATTTAATATTGTTTTATTTACAATAATAATAATATATAACCTTTTTTTATATTATTAAAACAAAATAATTGCTTTTGAAATAATATACAAATTAATTTTTGTTTAATTTTTTTCTATATTATTTTGCCGAATATAATAAATATTAATTTGTAATTGATAGATTTTTTGTTATAACTTGTTTTTTTTTTTTTTTTAATCACATAATAAATTCTAATTTTTTTCAAATTATTTTTAATATATTAAAACTTAATTTCTAAATAAATTATATTTTTTTTTATAATTTTATAAATTTTTATTTCGCTTAAATATTTAATTATTAATATATTATTTTTTTTTTTATATTTTTTCAAGAAATTGTTTATATTTTGTAATTTTCGCAATAATTTCGCGAAACTATAACTAATTATTTTATTAGATTGTTTGTAATATTATTCGCAAATTTTTTGAATATATTTAGACTTTTAAAAACTAACAAAATAATAATTTGATATTTAATATAATATTTAAAATTAAAAGTCTATATAATTATAAATTTTATTTAATTTAATTTGTAGAATATTATTGATTATAAACAAAATATTTTGATAGATTTAATATTATATAAAATTAGAATAGTGTACGCTATTTAAACTAAATCGAGAAATATTAATATAAACGTCAAACCTAATTGTATTATCTATTGACGAAAAAAAGGCACAAAGGTCTATTTACAAGCGACGTGGCCGAAGATAAAGCCTTTTGGTGGGTTATATGCGCGATTGATAAAATAACGGCTTGGCCCAAGCTAAAGTTATATAAAAATAAAATAAAACAAATTCAAGTTCAATCTCAAATTATAATAATATTTTTTTTTTTAAGTTCGAGCTTTTGCAAAAAATAATATTATATTTGTTAATAATGATGTAATAATTAAATAGAAAAATAATAAAAATATAATTTTTTAGCGATTTTTATATTTGCTATCAAATTTATTATACATTTAATTAATATAACGCGTATTTTATTTATAATATAGTCTAAAAAAAATCGAATAAACTAAAAATAAATTTTAATCTATAAAAACTAATATTTTTGGTGATATTATAGTAGTTCAAATATATAGCGTATAGAATATAATTGTTTTTATTTTAATTTTCTTGTTTATTGAATATTTAATTTTTAGAATAAAAGTATTTAAATAGCTTTGGTTTATTAAAATAGCGATAATAAAAATTAGTGATTATTTTTATTATTTTTTCAAATTTTTTATTAATTTCTATAATAATAAATCTTTTAAATTTTAGTCGATACAATATTCAAATTATTTTTTTATTATTCTAGAATTTATAATTATTTGTATTTGCTATTTTTTTATTAAATATTTGTTGTTTTGTTGTTGAATTGTGATTAATATAGTTTTATTGCGCGTAACGTTTTTGTGCAAATATAGAAATCAAAAATAAAAAATAAAATAAAAATTTTTTTGAAATATAAAACAAAATAAATTAAGTTTGTAAACAATTTTATATTTGATTATTTGAAAAATAGTGTAAAATCCAATTTTTTTGTAATCGAGTTTTTTTGTTATATATTTAATAACAATATATCTAATATTAAATCAAATTTTATTGTCAACTTAAAATTTAAATATAAAAATACAAAATTTGTTAATATATTTGGTTTATTGATTTTAAATCTATAATATTTTTTGTTTTAAATAATTGTTTAAAATCTAAACTTATTTAATAATAATATTGATAAATTGTTGTTTTAAGTGAATATATAAATTATTCGACAAAATTGTGAATAATTCAAAAATAATATAAATAAAATTCAATTTTGGCGTAAAAAAAAAAAATATTTATAATTTCTAAATTATAATTATTGACAAAAAATTTAACACATAATAATAAATTAATTTAATTATTTTGAGTGTAATTGATAAATTCTCAAAAAAATTACTTTATAAATGTATTAACAATTTTAGTTTAACTATCTATTTTTAAATATTAAATAATAAAAAGTTTTATAAAAATATTTAGTTTTTGATAAAATCTTTTTTAGAAATACACAATAAATTGTTTTTTTTAGTTTAATATAATATTTTTAAAATAATTGTGAAATTTTCAAATATATTTTTTGAAGATTTTGGCTAATTTTTGCGTTTTTATAAAATAAATAAATATAAAATATTATTTTTTTGTTAAATAATCGATTACAACAATAATATATCGAAAAATTCGATTTTATTGAGTATAAAATAATAATTCTAAAATATAATTGATTGTGATTTCACGCTATAAATTTTAAAATATTTTTAAGATCGAAAAAATTTTTATATTTGCGTATAAAGATTTTAGATTTTTTATATATAAAATAATTTTTGACGAATTTGAAAATAAAGTTAGTTATAAATTTCTAATAATAATAATATTGAAAATACAAAAATATATAAACTCGATTATTGTAATTGTTTTTGAAAAAATTGTGAGCGAATTTTATCAAATATTGTCTAATATTTTTGTGATTAAAAATATATAATAATAGAAATTTGTTTTTGATATTGTGAATTCAAAATTTATTATTAATTATTTTCAATTGAAATATTTTTAAAAAAAATATTTATAAAAAATAAACAATTTTTATTTTATTTAGCGGTTATCAATTTTTGTATTTTTTTATTATTAATATAAATTTATTTGAATATAATAATTAAATTATAATTTTTGATTGAAATAATAAAAATTAAAACGTAAATAATTGATAAATAACTCGCAAAATAAATAGTTTTGAATATTTTTAAAAAAAAATTTTTTTTTTGAGAATAATTTAAAATTGATATTATTGTTTTGAATTATTGATATTTTATAAAAAATTTTGCGATTTTCTAGTAAAATTATTTAGTTTTGTTTTTTGTTTATTAAATCGATATTGTATAATAAAATTAAATTGAAAGAAAAATTTTGTTTATTGAACTTATTAACAATTTAATTGTTTGATCGATATAAACTATTCAAGATTTTTATAATTTGTGAATATTTAAATTTGTTTTATATTTATCAATTTTAGTTTTTATTTTTCAAAAATATTGACAATAGCTATAAATTTTTTGTTGTAAATTTTGTAGTTGTATTTAATCAAAAAAAATTTGTGTAAAAAAAAAACAATAAAATATAAAATTTTGTTTATTTTTTGTGATAGAATTTTAATTGTAGTTTAATTAAATAAATTGATTTCTATTTAAATTTTTTGTGAGAAATCGAAAATATACAAAAATAAATATTTTTGTAAACAAATTTTTGAGTTTGTCGAATATAATTTGATAATTCGCGTTTTATATAAAAAATATATTTTTTTTAGTCAAATTTGTTAAAAAACTAACAATAAAAAAAATTTGTGTATAAATTTTCGATAAAAATTCGCAAAATCAAAAAACGTTTGTATATTTTTGAGAGATTTAAAAATTTGCCAATTTATCACAATAAATATTTTGTTTAGATCTATTTGTATTTTTTTAATAATAACAATTAATTTTAGATATTTAATATATTGTATTAAAAAATTGTATTTTGCGATATTTATTTGTAAATTATATTGTTGTAGTTTTTTTAAAATTTTTTTGATATAAATTTTGTGTTTTTTTAAAATATCGCTATAAATAAAAATATTGTTTAAATAGACAATATAAAAATTGTTCAAAAAATCTCGAATAGCTTTATTAATATAGTTTTGAAAAAAATAAACATATTGTATAGTTCAAAAATATAATTAAATATTTATAAAAACTAAAAAAGATCACAAAAATAGTTTTCTATTTATCTTTTTTAACAATATATAATTTATTAAAAATAGCGATAATATTCAATTTGATAAAATAATAAATTTTACACAAACAATCGAGAATATTATAAATAAATAGTATAAAATATTGATTTTTGATTGTAATAGCGTTCAAAATATAATAGTTTATATAAAAACAAAAACTATTTTTCGATTTTTTTATTAATAGTATTGGAAAAAAAATTTGTGATTTGCTAAATCGAATAAAATTTTTGTCGAGATATTTATCGATATATTTTTTGATTATATTTAATTTTTTTTGAGATATATTGTAAAATTGTTTGTAAAATAGTTTTGAATTGAATTTGAATTCAATTGTATAATTAGTAAATCGATAAAAAAAAATTTATTAGCAAAAATTTTTATAAAAATATCAATTCAAAAATAATAAAATTTTAAAAATATTTGAGTAGTTTTTGTTTAATTAAATTAAATTTCAATTTTATAAATTTTTTATAATTTTTAATAATTGTAGTTAAAAATGAAATATTATTTTTTAAATTTCATAAATTTTTTTGATTGATAATAATAATATTATAATTTTTTTGAATTATTATATTATAAAAAACAATAATATTAATTATTGCGATATTAATTTTGTAAAAATTTTTTTTGATAAAAAATAATAAAAACTTTATAAATTAAGATATTTTTATTGTTTTAACAATAATAGATAATTTATATTTTAAATAGTTAAATTTGCAATAATCGAAATTGAAAATTATAGTTTTTATTAATCAACAAATATATATATTATATTACTTTCAATCAAAACAATTCAAAAATTAAATTATAACTATTCAAATTAATAATATAAATAAATAATTATTTAATATAATTATTAATATAAAAAGTAACAAATACAAATTGAATAATATATAAAACAATAGAAAAGTTTTGTTAGCTAAAATAAAAACACAAAAACAATTCAAAAAAATTAAAAATATTTTGTGTTGTTAAATATAATCGAAATTGACAAATAAATATTTAATAATTTCGCAATTTTTTAAAATATAAATATTAACAAAATTTATATTTATAGCAACTTTTTTTTTAAAAACTATATAATAATTATTAATTGATTAAATTTTATAATTAAAAAAACAAAAAAACAATTTAAAACGCGTATTAAATTTGAGAAATTTTTAATCGCGATTATAATCAAAAATTTTTAATTTTTCAAATTATTTATAGTTGATCTAAAATTATAATTGTCTAAATTTGAGATAATTATAAATTTTATTTTGATTAAATTGATTTGAATATTTTTTTGAAAATTTAAAATATTAATATTTTAGATATTTATAATATTATTTCTAAATTTTTGGTTTTTAGTATTTTTTAAATAAATATTTATTTTAAATATTTTATATTTATATTAGCGACAACGCAAACAATATTATTTTGAATTAATTATTGTTTTTTTTTATTAATTTTGATTTAAATTTATATAGCGTTTTTTGTTTTTATTAAATAAACAATATAAAGTTAACTAAAAATTGAAGTTGAATTCGATATAAAAATTGTGATAATTTTTGTGTTTAAAATAAATCGAAAAAAAATATATTGAAGCGAATTAAGTTAAAAATAAAAAAAATTTATTTGATTTAATTTTGACGCAAAAAATATTTCAACAAAAAAAATTTGTTATTAAATTTATATTAATTATAATCAAAATTACAATATTGCTTAATAAATTTTTTTATATTAAATATATTTATTTGTATACAAAAACTAGATTTAAAATTTTTATTGAATTTTTTTTTAAGTTTATTTATTTGTGTTTTTTTATTATCACGAAAATAAATATATTCGATAATAATTTGAAATTGAATATAAAATTTATCGAAAAATTTATAATTTTTATTTTGAGTTTTTTAAGCGCGATTTTTGTAATTTTGTTTTTGTTGTAATTTTTATAGAGTTTATCAAAATTTTTGAATATATCGACGCTATTAATAAACATATTTTTATTATTAAAATTACAATATCGATAAATATAAATCTAAAATATATCTTTTATTTATAAAAATATATAATCAATTTGTGTTTGTGGTGTATCGAAAAAAATATTATTCTAAAATTTAACGTATACGTTATTTTTTTAATTTTTGTATATAGATTTATTTTTAAAAAATATTGAAATATTAGAAATTTTGGAATTTTTTTTTTTGCAATTAAAATTGTAGTATTTGTAAAAATTTCGCGTGAAGTAAAATTTCAACTATAATAGCGGCGACAATTATAATTTTTTCAACAACAACTATAATTTTTATTTCAATTATAATTATAATATTTTCAATTATTGTTTAAATTTAATAAATCTAATAAATTATTATTATTCGAATATTTTTTTTTTTAAAATGTCTATAACGCGAAAATTTTATAAAAATATATAAAAACGCAATTAATATATTTCGAGTTTTATTTTATAAAATTGTTTTAAATAGATTTCTTTTTAGATTTATTATAAATTGAATAAAACTTTTGAGTTGTTTAATTTTGATTTATAATTTTTTATTTTTTTTTTGGATTTTATAAAATAAAAATTCGAGATTTTTATTTTAATTAGCTAGAAATTGGTTGTTTATTATAGCCACTATATATATTATTTTTATTTTATTATAATTTTTTCGAATAAAAACTAAATTAATTTTTTGAATATTTTGTTGATTTTGAATTTTTTTTAAATCAATTTTTTTTTTTTTATAACAATTCTTAAAAAAATAAATTTGTCTATAACTATAATTAACTAATTTTTAGTTTTAAGTTATTTTTTTGCTAAATAATTAATTTATTGAAAAAACTTTCAATATTTTTTTTATGTTATTTGATATTATTCTTCAATTGAAAACTATACAAATTTTTTGAAAATTTAAATTGAAATTGATTAATATAAATCGATTTATTTCAAATAGATCTTTAGAATCTTTTAATTTTTTTATTAATTAAATCAAATTGATATAATTAATAAATTGAAATAAACGCGTAAATAATTGATTTTGAAGATTATTTTATTTTTGATGATTATTATATAATTGAATTAAAAATTCGCGAAAATTTGAAAAAATAGAAAAATTTAAGATTTTACAATTTTATTAGATTTGAATTTAATACTAAAAACAATTATAAATATAAATTGTTTGTGTAGAAAAAACAATTATTTAATTGTTTTTTTTTTTGTGATTTAATATAATTGATTTAGATTAACTTTAAACGTCTAAATTTATTTAAAAATTTTAATAATAGCGTTATACGCTAATAACACGTTTAGTATTGAAAACTAGAATTTGATATTTAGAAGTCTAATATTAGTATTTGATAATTTAAAATTTAATAATCTAAAATCTAAAATCTAGTACTAAAACTAGTAAAGTAATATTTTTTTATATCAAAATCTTGAATCTAATTGTATTATCTATTGACGAAAAAAAGGCACAAAAATTTATTTACAAGCGATATAGTCGAAGATAAAGTCTTTCGGTGAATTACGTGCGCAATTGATAAAATAACGGCTCGGCCCCCTCGAAGTCACGTGAAGATAAGATAAAGCAAATCCAAGCCCAACCCCAAACCGTATTTTGTGCAATTAAAATTTGCTAAAATATTTTGTTTTAATTAATATATTAAATTTTATTTTAATAATTTTAATAAAAAATATTAATTTAAATATTTTTTAAATTAGCAATTAATATAAAATTGTTTAAAAAATAATTTGATAAAATAATTTAATATTATATTTTTGATATATAAAATTTTTTTTTTTATTAATATTAATTTTAATCTAAATAAAAAAAAATTTATTAAAATTTTAATTATATTATAATAAATATTAAACAAATTTTTTTAATTTTTTATTTATACAAAAATCGCGATTATAAATATTTTTTTAAAATTATTATTTTTATAATTTCTCAAAATTATTATTAATTTTAAAAACACTATTAAAAAAAAATAAAAAAAAAATTTGACAAAAAAATATAAAAAAATTAAAAATATAAAAATAATTAAATTAATTTTTAAAAATTATAATATTAATATTATTTAATAATAAAAAAAATTAAATATATAAATTTAATTATTTTTGATATTTATAAAATAATTACTATTAAAATTAAATTAAAAAAAAAAAATTAAAAAAACAAAATTTAATATACAAAAAATCAATTAAATTTTTTATATAAATATTTTTGAGTTATAACAAAAATAAAACAAAAATAATTTAAATTTTAGAACAAAAAATATAAATTATATTATTTAATTAATTTGCTAATTAACTCGATTATTAGCGATTTTTAGTGTTTTTTAGTATTTATTAGTATTTATTAATATTTATTAATATTTATAATTAAATCGAAAAACTCTATCAAAAATAAAAATCGTAACACTACAATAATTGTCGGCGATTATTAACGTTCAATATCTATCAATATTCTTTAGTAGTTCTAACTAAGCAATTTATAAGGCTGGTCCGAGCGTTCTTCGTTCTAGAGTCTGAGTTTACTAAGATAAGCGCATAGGTACACCGCCAACAAGACATGTGCGGCACACCAGCGACACTAAATTGCAACTTTGATAAGATATATTACGAAAAAACCATACTATTTTACAACTTTATAAAGTTGGAGTGTAATACACTGTACGACCATTCGGCCGGGTATGTCTCGTCTCTTCTTAGTGGGCAATTAGGACTTCCCCCAGCTCAGACACCTCGTCCTACTCGACATCCTATCTTTCCTCTTGATCATTCAACTTTCCCTTAGTCTTCCTTTCCGCCTCAGCATGTTCCTTCAAGCTCCATGTACTGAGAATGTCCCTTTCCAATCCGTCATCCTGTTCTACTTTCTTCGGGTCGCTAGCCTTGTCATTATTCTTAAACGCACTCCTCTCTATCCTTCCCTGAGTCATCCTAGCCTGTTTCAACCGTCCTGTCGGCTGCTTTCCCTTCGCAACCTCCTTTCTAAGTCCCTGCGCCACAAAAGCCAGCGGTCCCATCACGGCGCTTATATCCTTGAGCACCAACCCTCCGATGCCTTTCCCAAACCCCTCTAAACCACCCAGGGCCTTGTCTGCTGGCCCGGCGCTCTCACCACTGAAGCCTTTCTTCAGCCCCATCCTCGGCTGGCTCACCAAACCCGTCCAACCATCCCGTATACCATATCCGAACTCCATCCTCGCGGCCCGCATTCCAGACCTCCACCCTGTGATCCTCGGCGGCCGCCGTACAGTCTCATCGCCATATATTCGTGGCGCATTGTGAAATCCTTGCGCAACCGCAAGCGCGAGATCGATGGGGAGAGCAGCGATGGTAGATGCAGTCTGCATGGCAGAATCTCCTGTGAGGCCCGCAATTTCAGTGGAGAGAGACTCGAAAGGTCCAGCCGAAAGAGTGCTGCCGAGAGTGGAACGATGAACAAGGCTGCTTGTATGGTCTCGATGAATAGTTTTATTTACAGATCGATTCCTGTTTGTAGGGCTAGTACCGGATTCGGCTGGTTGAGAGACGTCTTGCTGATGCGAGTCACTGCGGTCGAGGTCGTCACGAATGACGCGCTCTGCATTCATGTTGGGAATGGTGCCGGGGGGTAATGAAGACTTCTCTTCTGGAAAAGTCTTGTCTGACACAGTGTTGTTCTGTTGATCGATAGCGGTCACGCCTTCACTACTTCCAGCGATGTCAGTCTCAGAATTCTCAGTTTCGTTTTCTTTCATATTCTTGCCCCTCATTTGCTCTTCATCTATAGTGTTCTGCCTTTTCTTCAGCTTCCTTCTTTTCCTTTCATGCTTTCCTCTTGCCTTTACAGTCTTGCCAACGCCCAAAGGCAAGCTGCTCATTCCGTCAGCTAGCCCTGTGACGGTTCCGCTTATTGCAGATCCAATGCCAGTGACAGGCTCTCCTGGACCGCCAAAGTCATTCCATTCATAATGGCGAGCAAGCTTCAGTTGATTCCAACCCAATTTCTTCTTCTCGACCAAAATGTCTGCTGCCAAAGCGGATAGCCGAATCGCGTGCTTCTTATCTTTGAGACGCCAGACAGCAACACGATCTGGCAAGATCTCACACCGCAAATCAGCATTCTGGCCTTTTCGTCCGACGGGTAATTGTCTTTGAAAGCTTTTGACGGCATTGACCGCACCATCGCCTTCTTGTGCAATGCCATCCGCCATCTTCTTAACGTTCTGTCTCGCCTCATCAGCGAGACACTCCTTAATACCCTTTGCCAACTTCTCAGCGGTCAACTTTTTGTAAGGAATACACTTTCTAGCACCAGCCTCGGCTCTCGCGACCATGCTCCCCCAGAAAGGCTGATCCCCAAAAAAGGGCACAATCATGGTTGGCTTGCCACACTTGAGCCCAATGGCGGTGGTGCCAGCACCACCGTGATGCACGACAGCTGCACACTTTGGAAAAAGCCAATCGTGCGGTGTATTGCCCAACATAAAAACATTGTTTGGTACATCATCACCTTCGCCACCTATTCCACCCCAGCCTTTTGAGACTAGCGCACGTACTCCGGCCTGTTTGACCGCTTCGAATATCAACTGTGTAAAGCTTTCTGGATCATCGACGACGATAGAGCCAAAACCAATATACACAGGAGGGTCTCCAGCATTGAGGAAATTGGTTAATTCTGGAGGCGGCTCAAAGCTCTGCGCCATTTCCAAAAATACAAAGCCCCCAATGTCAATTTCTGGACCCCAATCGGCGGGTTTAGGCACGAGCGACGGAGACCATAAATACGTGAACGGAACTTTGAAGCGGTAAAGCTGCCCCGGTGCCCAAATTGTGCTCACTGGATCCAATCCGAGCGTCTCTGTGCGGAATTTGTTCGCCAAATCTCCCAAGCCTTGCCAGGTCATGAGCTCGACAAGCGGATAAGACATGAAGTTGGTGTAATGCGCATCCACATTACCCTTCTTGATATTTGCCAGCGGATGTGGAAAAGCTATAGTTGGACTATACGGGAATGTGAACATCATATGTAGCGGAATTCCTAGGCGCTCAGCGATGTGGACATGGGCAAAGGAAGGTGGATTAGCAATAATTGCATCCGCGACGAAAGGAGGTTTCTCTTGCTTCGATGTGTGTTCATCTTTATCGTTCTCGTCCGTTGCGTGGGTACAAGCCCGCCACATACCAAGAAACATTTCATACATCGCTTTCCTTCTTCGTCCGATTTCTCCCTGTCTGACCGTGTCGAGCGAAGGAATCAGCCCCGGGTTTTTCACCATAAAAGCCATCAGCTCGGAAGGGTCTCCACCGACGGAGAAAAATTCAAGGTCTGAGTCCTGCTCGACGAACTTTTTGAATGCGGGATGTGTTGCAACCCGCACGCGATGGCCATGTTGCTCTTTCAGGGTCTTTCCGATTTTGAGGAAGGGTTGGATGTCGCCACGCGAGCCAATGACCATTATAACGACATTTAACTTTGGTGACGAGACATCCTCTTCCGTTAAGTAAGGGCCATTGAGGGTATTGGAAATGAGAGATGAGACGGCGCCGTTCGCGGATGGCTGTCGTCTGGACTGGTCACCCCCCGCGTGTTTACGGTGGCCTGGAAGGTCCAGATGATGTCGTAGCCCCGCGCCGAGAGCCCTTGCTAGATATCCACTGTTTATGGCTTCATTGACCGTGATTTTCAGTCGTCCATCTCTCTTGCAGACTTTGCCTTTTGTCCGAAAATGCTCATTGCCTATGTTGAACCTGTCATAATCTTCTGAGCTGGAGTCCCTCATAGGAGTACTGCCACCCTTATTGGCCTCATTAGCTACACGTTCTTTTCCCTTCTGCTTCCTTCCGGGGTAGCTATTGTCATGATTTGAATCGTCAGAAGAGGAACTCGACAGGTCCGAGTCTGAGAAAGGTTCGAATTGATATGGGAACGGGTCTGGGCTAGCCTTCCTGTCTCTTTTGCCTCTACCGCTGAGCCACGATGCCCTGGAGCGAAGTCTCTGAGGCATTCTGCCATTATTTTCTAAGCCTGGCTTTCCGCTGGCGATTGGGACTGTGCCTGTTCGCCTCATAGGGTCTACGTTAGATGTCTCGACAGGAAGGCCTTCAACGGTGTGTTCTTGAGCGGTATGTTTCGAATGGATTGGGCTTCCGATGTGAGTGGCATTACGCTTGCGACCTGAATTTGGCGAGGGGTTGGAAGGTGGGTCGAGGCCATGGGGTGTAATTTCTGCGGATACAGCTGTAGGCGAAGCAGTGCTCGCATTAATATTATCGTCATTCTCTGAAACGGAAGCAGAACTCAAAGTTTCTGGCTTTTTGATGGACATCGTGACTTCTCATGAGCTCGTCAAGGTCGCGCGACGGCATTTGCAATTTACACGCAGGAGGGTTGAGACAGGAGCTACGGGATGATCTTCACCGAATGACTGCTTTCTGGAGGGAATTGAAACGAGCGACGAATGATGCATGAACATACACGACAGTTGTTTTCGAAAGGTGGTAAAAGTTTTGCAATTGTACACTTTTCAACTCGAGAACGAAGGGTTTGAGGTCAATCACCTTGAAAGATGTTTCCTTGCTCACAAGCTGTGACGCCACTGGCGCCCCAGAAACGGACTGAACCAGTCTAGGGTTAGACTGATAGTATTATCCTGTGTGCCTGTCAAAGCACCCATGGTCATTTGTAGGGGTGCCCTGAACAACGACAACCCTTTCATGCGCAAGTCCAATTGGAAAGTGATGCAAATTGGAGGAGCTCGATATGCAAGAGATGAAACTCGGATCATGACGTGGCTGTGGCGTCGACGCCACCATCTCGGGCTGTATTGCCACTGATGCGGCAATGCCGGTTCGGTCAAACATGGTCGGTCCTGTTCCTCAGTTCTCCAAAGCTCCAAGAGTGCTACATACGTCCCATTTTTGAGCCATTCAAGAGTCGCGCCAGCGAGGTGTTAATCTACTGTGCAAAGCTTATGCGGCGTGGGAAGCAAACTGATTCAAGCTCTTCCATTCTTCTCATTACATCCTAGTTAGACAATTAGGTAGGTATGATCACGGCCCAACATACGCAACGCCACCCTTTGGATATCCCCAGCTCGTATACACGGGCAATGATGTACAATAGGAATCCCAACGTTTATGCATTACAGCAGTCTACCCGTAGACTTTGCCGATATTTCCGTCTTCCAAAAATGATGGCTTTCATCTTCTCCCTGGCAACTGTTCTCCTCTTTAGACCTGACTCATGTGAGGTTGACCCGGACGACGTACACCGCGAACATTTACGCTACTGTTCTTTCCTTGGAAGCCAGAGAGGACTGCGGAAACAAGGAATGCAGCGAACCCAAACCACAAGAAAGCGGTGGAGGCTTGAGCTTCACGACATCGTTTCGCGGTGTTAGGAGAGCCATTAGTAATGCTGTTGGAGAGTGTGTAATTCTAAAGCAAGTTAGTTTTCAAATCAAGCAATATGGTTGCGAACTGCCACGTACCGGATTGTTGCAGCTGTGTACTCTTAGATACGCAGCCATCGCTACAGCGCCGCAGAAGAAAAAGATTGTGTTGAGTACGTCAAGAACGATCATGATAATTGGATGAATCATAAAGCTCTCCTGGAACGTCGCGGGAATGAGATAGAAGAGTGTAAGCATCGAAAAGACCGAGACAAACATGTCGTAGTTGATTATCGATGGGTTACCAGCGAAGGATGTTGCGATCATATTTCCAATTAGCGCCATGATGAGAAGCGTCCAAATAAACTGTCGAATAGTGAACATTTGGTAGCGCATGAGCCAGGCTGACTATCAAGCATACCTGCAACACCCTCATGGCTGTATTGACGAGCTTGACACCTCCAGCCATTGTGATGAAGCCTGAAGAATGTAGCTCCTGGAACTATGTAACGGGGTATTGATGTAGTAGGGAAAGGCGATTTCCAGAAGTATGGTGTGACAATGCCGTCTCAGGAGGAAAAGGAGGCTTGTCTGAGGAAGCGTATGGAAAAATGCGTAGGTTGAATAGTTGGAAATGCAGGAATCTAAATGGAAGTCCTGCTGTTGACCAGTCGCGCAGCGTCATAACAATGCAGTCGCCCACTCGGCTTGTTTCGGGTCCGCGACGTCATCAGCCATCCGGAGTGCCCCAAGCTCCCAATCTAGAGCATTTTGGGATTCGCGAAAAATGATCAGCTTACCTAACCCTATAGTGCTCTCATCCTACTCCGTATTATACGTTCATGTACGGAGTACTCCACACAAAGTGTACGCTTACTTTGAAACTTGTAGAATAATGATTGTTTGGATACAATCCGAATCGTCTTCCGAGGTAGGTTTCTGAATACCTAGGTATGCTAGAAGTGCTGAGACGTTGGTCCCCTTCCGGACGACCACAAAGTTAGGAAGACCGGGTGTGGCGTTATCCTCGTGGATCATACGGAAGGATGACATACATATCTTGATCCGTCATCTGTCACCGATGCCGCTTAGGTCCTGGCTTAAACCACCCGAACCCATACCGCCATTATGATGCCTCATCCAATGATGTGTGCAATGGGATGTACCCCTTCAACTTTTGTTTTGAGAACACAGGGGATCCCAACCGTAGGTATATCCTACGAAACGACTCTGTCTCTGCAATAGCGCATGCAAAGAGTAATCATATTGCCAAGCGTGCGTGAATTATTCGTGTAAAAGACTATTTTCGAATGGACCGTGCAATGCTTTCACCAATCAGGTAAAACATCATGACCCACTTTTAGTCATGTAGGATCTATCTGTTGTATGTACCTAAGACGTGCGACGGGCGCGCGTTATCGCGTGGTTGATAGAGTAGCTCGGCCACGCACCCGCGACTTTCAACTGCATCGACGCTTTGACTTTCGCATGCCCCGGGTCCTACCCGAAATTGGCTCTTGGTTACATGTTTGAATACTTTGGCCAATTGCATGATCGGAACGCAAGGTTATTCCACCAAGGATGACTCTCTCAACCGCTACGTCCGACCCTCCCGTCACCGGAGCTTCTTCTGCAAACGGAGTTCTCTCTGTGGAACAGCTCAAGTTCTGGGACAAGAATGGCTACCTTATCATTCCCGATGCGCTCTCGAAAGACGTTGTTGCCGAGCTTCTATCCGAAGCACGTCAAATGCTCGACAATTTCCCTCTCGAAGACCACCCCATGACCAAATTTTCCACTGGCGAAGGCAGTGATGAGAAACATGTAGGTGATGAATATTTCTTAGAAAGTGGAGACAAGATAAGATTCTTCTTTGAAGAAGGTTTGCATCCAGCTCGGTCACAAAGCCACAGCAGAGTAGACTTACTGAAACCGTTGACAGATGCGTTTGACGCCGGCGGCAATCTCATGATACCCAAAGCTCGGGCGATCAACAAGATTGGTCATGCTCTGCATACGCTCTCTCCCTCCTTCTCGCGAATTTCTTTATCGGATAGAAATAGGGCTATAGCCAAATCTCTTGGTTTCCGCCAACCGCAGATGCTCCAGTCCATGCTAATTTGCAAACAACCCGAAATTGGTGGACGCGTGCCTCCACATCAAGATTCATGCTTTCTTTACACGGATCCTCCGAGCGCGGTGGGATTCTGGTATGCACTTGAAGATGCGGATGAGGGCAATGGCTGCCTGAGCTTTGCAGAAGGCAGCCACCGGAGGGCACCAGTAAGAAGCAGATTTATTCGATTGGGTGCAGGATCGGAGCATGAAGATCCTTCAATTACAAATGGGGAGACGAGCAACACGAATTCTGGCACTGGCTTTGCTACAAATGAGGGCGCACAATACCCGCGTGGACTCGCAGAGGACCTCGAAGTAAAGAAGGAGGAATACACCATGGGTCCCGTGAAGGCAGGGAGCTTGGTGTTGATACATGGAAATGTACTGCATAAGAGCGAGAGAAATACTAGCGGACGAAGCAGATTCATCTATACATTCCATCTGATTGAGGGTGAGGACGCAGGATGCGTGTATGATGACCGGAACTGGCTCCAGCCTACGAGGGAAGGGTTCGCACGGTTGTATTAAGGGATGAGGAGTTGGCGACTGAGGTACATCACTCTGACTGATTGACCTTAAGATCGCAACACTCTCCATGTTTCAGCAATACCCCAGGAAAGCTTCACAGGTTACACATTTTCGTAATTCATAGAAGATAAAAACGGATATGTTACCAAGAAGCTACGCAGTATTCACGAAGACTCTTCGTAGAGCCTGTACCGCCAACGCTCGGTACCTTGGCAGGCCATACCATCACTCGTCACAGTCTCGAATTGCCAGAGTCTCGCGTCGAAATTCCTTTTCAGAGTCAAATAAGCTTTTTACCGTTTGCTCCGGTGGATCGCTCCTTACTTCGTGGAGAACGATAGGTGTAGGTAGGTGACCAACAGCAAATATGAGGTATCGTAAGTTTGGCTTTTTGAATATTCGAATCATCGGCTAGGTAATAGCCCTTTACCCCTAATCGTTATGGAGCTAGGCTGATAACATCAGAGCCCGAGCCGGACATCTTCTCAGGCTGAGGTAGCAGATTTGAGGCAACGTACTTAGGGTTGGATTGATTTCCGTGGATGTTGGTGCATCAAAAGCTCAATAGATACAAAGTTAGAAACAAAAAGGCGGGAATTTATACCACTCTCCAGCCAAAGCCCGCGATAATGACCCGACTTGACAGTATTATACAAGCACCGACAACCATGGTTACCCCTGCGAAGATCTGAAGCCCTAGAAAGTCACTTCCCATAGCGGTGAGGAGCTGGCCACCGATAGGGTTCCCAATCAGCACCGCGATACCGACACAAAAATACAGCACTCCGTTCCGCAGGCCGATTTCCTTGATATCGGATATTTGCGCCACCACTGTGGGCCCAAGAGAGACATAAGCGCCTGAAAAGAAGCCATATAACGCTCCGTATAGAATGATGAGCACGTTGCTCTTCGCAGGAATCCATAAGGCCAGAGTCAAGACGCCGGAAACAATGGTAGCGATAAACATAACGTTGAAGCGGCCATATCTATCCGCTAGAACGCCCGGGAAGAAACGGCCGAAAAGACTCGAAAGCTTGTTAGCTGAAAAGTCGAAAACACTTCTTGATGAGGGGCATTTACCTTGCTGCGTTTAGAATGGGTATCAAGTATTGCGCAAGGCCTTCTGACATGCCTGCTGCCTGGCCCTGAGTAATAAGAAAGTTGATTGGAATCCAAAGGCCAAGAGAAAAAATCGTCATGCCGACAAGTAGACAAACGAAAGAGACATCCTTGAACTGATGCAAGTACTTCCAAATCGAAAAAGGTTTATGAGTGTGCAGTAACAGCGATTTGACGGTGAGAATGACTATGACGTCGAGGACAAATACGATGAGAGCCACTATCCGCATCGTCCAGGGGAATCCGATATGCTGGACCAGGCGAAATACCATGATTGGGAAAAAGACGCCACCAATCGAGCTACCTGTGGCCGCAAGTCCAAAGGCTGTGGCTCTCTTCTTGACGAACCACGTCGAGATCGCGCCTGCTGCTGCATAGTAGATGCAACTTGCGCCGATCGAGCTGCAGATAGCCTGGGCAAGGAAGAATTGATAATACTGTGTCGAGCCAGCCGTCATGACGAGTCCGAAGACCTGCAGAAACGTACCGACTACCAGCAGCCACCGCGGGCCGTTATCATCAAATAGTTTGCCGAAAACAATGCCGCCGCCGAATATCATGAAGACCTGGATCGACGAGATCCATGATATGTCGAGGGCGGAGTAGTCTTGCAGAAAATGCGTTCGGTAGTAGTCTTGGAAGACGCCCACGGAGTTCAGCCAGCCAAAGGACGAGGTGAAGGCACACCATGATCCAAAGCATACGAGCCACGCGTGCAAACCACCGTCTTTTCGTTTCTCGGATTGGCCGGCAATCTCGACATTTTCAGAGATCTGCATGGGCCCATCTCTGAGCACATCGACTTGTTCTGGTATTAGGAGAGGGGGAACTGGCGGTATGTCGTTATCATGGTCAGCAGGTTTTTTGGACGCAAACGATGAAATCAGTGATTGGTCGGAACGTTCGACCTTTACTGTGCGAAGGGAAGCATCCAAATCATTAGAAGACGGCTCAGATCGAAGAGAAGGTTGAAATGGAAAATCCCGCTGGCTCATGATGATAGACGTTTGGGAGAAGTATGAAGAGGCACATTGGGGATTTGTTCTGCGAGAATCACCCTTTCCTTGTATACTACAGGCAACTACTTTTTGCGGTTATACGGAGGACTTTGCTTTACAAATCAGCGGGCTCAGAAGATCAGCGCTCAATCCGACGTTTCGAACAATGTGCTTGGCCGGGTCTGTGATTTGGTCGGTCGTCTTTTGTTCCCAGAAAAGGGGCGAGGATCATGACCCCAGCAAACAGAGCCCGGCGGCCGCCACTAATGCAAGCCTGGCGGCCGCCGCGGGTCGCGCCGTATTCAGTAGGATAGAAATTAGGTACGTACCTCCCGTCCCAAAGATATCCTGCCCTACTCACCGCGAGCAGTTGGGCCTCTATTCCTCCTCATTGATTCAGATGCCGCGCAGCAGCCACTTGCTGCAGAGGTAAGCGTTAGTCGAATCCTCCGTTCAGCTCTACTATGACTGCGCCCCCACCCGTCATGCCCTCAAACTGGTGGCTTGAAGACGAAGTACACCTACATCCTGCGCACAGAGCGTCTTGCCGCACCCTAAACATCGTGTTGTTATCTTGCATCAATGATTTGAAACGTACATTTCAGCTTCTCATGACCGTGCACTCGGTTAGCATTCTCCTAAACGCAGGAAACGTGGAAGGCAACATCTAGACTCGCAAGAATGGCAGCAAAGAAAATACATAGTTGGAGATAGGACGGGAGTCAGCCGTCCATCCTGTGGAGTATATATAATCGTCATACTGTCAATATGGGTCCCCCGTACTGTCTCTTTCAAGCTGCATCAATTGTATCAATCTTATCTTTTAGCACAAGTGCCAAGTCACTCGTGCGTCCGATCATTCTGCACGATGTTTCCTTCGCTCAAATCCCTAATCACAATTTCGGCAATCTTGTCTGCAGCTGCAGCTTACCCGCAGCAATCACCTCAACAAATAACGCAAGAGTTTCGTGCAAGTCTTTCAGAAAACGCAGGGATCTACTTCCCATCGGACGCCAATTGGGACAATGAGACAATTCAGCGATGGACGATCTATGAACCTGATGTGCCTACATATGTAGCAGCAATCAAACCCGTTACGACAGGGGATGTCTCGGCTACCGTCAGTGTATAGGCAAATTAGTGTTCTACAAAGAAGCGCTTACTGGGTACAGGTAAAAATCGCGAACAACTACAATATATCTTACCTCGCAACAGGCGGAGGCCATGGTTTATCCATCACACTTGGTGAACTCCACAATGGGATCTCTATTGATCTGAGTAATTTCAAGAAGGTTGATGTGGATACAAATGCTAGTACGGTAACCGTTGGCGGAGGGAATATCTTTCGTGAAGTCGTTGAGTCGGTTTTTAATGCTGGCTTTGAGATAGGTAGGTTATTTCCATCCATAAAACCTCCTTATACAAGCTCATGTTTTCTATTCCAGTGGCAGGAAGTTGTGCGTGCGTAGGTGCTGTTGGTGCAACCATCGGTGGAGGCCTTGGACGTCTTCAGGGATTGCATGGCCTGGCTGCAGACAGTGTACTATCTTACACGGTCGTCACTGCCACTGGGGATGTCATCGAAGTATCTGACTCCGAGAACCCCGATCTGTTTTGGGGTATGCGAGGTGCAGGCCATAACTTTGGTATCATCCTCGAGGTGACGTACAAAATTTACAAAGCAACCAACGGTGGTAAGGCTCTTAACGCTGATTTGATATTTCCTGCCAGCGCCAATCATACACACTGGCAGCTCCTCAAGAATATTTCGGCCAATCTGCCCGCCGAGCTCGCCATCTTCTCGGCGATCAACTATAACGCAGATCACGGTGGGCTCAATGTTCTCTTCAACGCTGTGTACTACGGGCCCGAGGAGAAAGGGCGCGAACTAATTGCGCCTTTTGTCGCCAACAACCCACTGGTAACAAACATCAGTTACATCAACGCCATTGATATTATTCCCACTTCCCTGTTTGGCCGTTTCGCAGATCCGCTATGCAAGAAGAACAATTATGTGAACACATACACAGTTGGGGTCCGAGATATCGATATTCCCACATTCGACAAGCAGTTCAGTGATATGGCGGCGTACTACACGAAATACCCTCAAGCAAATACCAGCACGATATACTTCGAGACCCTCCCAATACAGGGTGTGACATCCGTTCCGCAGAATTCTACTTCCTATCCTACTTCGCATCGCGAAATCCAGACGCACGTGTGAGTGTGCCGTCCTTGATCCTCTCTCTACAGTCGCCTCTTTACTAATACCTCATAGACTCTTTACGTACAATTACAACGACAAGAGCATTGACGCCGAAATCAATGAATTCGCGAGAAGCAATCGCGATGCATTTGTTAAGACTAGCGGGTTCTCTGAAATCGAGCTTTACACGACGTATGCTCATGGTGACGAGGGCCCTGAGGTTTGGTATCGGGAAAGTCTACCGGCCCTGAGGAGTTTGAAGCAGAAGTTTGATCCGAGTAACAAATTTCGTTTCCTCAATCCTATCAATCCCTAGACACATTCCTTTGAAGCGGCTTTTTTTGATCTGTTAACTAGACCTGTATATTTACCTTCTTTACTGTTTTTCTATCCATTCTTGATTTTGAGATCAGTATTAGAGTTTTAGAATAGAAATTATAGAAGTGCGACTTCGTTGTCTGTCACCTATTACGAAACACCCAACTGTATTGCTTATCCACCATATTGCTTCAACCGTTCTCTTCTGTGTTACTTTAGTACTTCGCGCCGTCCGTCTGTCTGTACCCGATTTGAATGGGCAATAATCGCTAAGGGGAGTATATGCGCTATTCTCTCGATCTTTGTCAATATTAAGCACAATATTACTTATTTCAATGAGGAACAGTTCAACAGTACACCAGCCACCTGTTATAATCTATCTGTTAGCCATATTGACTACCGCATCATGACCGATTCATCGTTTATTATATACGCCACAGCTACAGTTTGCCAATCTGGGCCCCAATAACCCGACCTCGGAGTTCGTCCCCAGTCTGTCTGCCGTAATTCAAGATCAGCCCTTTGGTCGACTTATCCTCCTCTTTAGCTAGAACCTCTCTGCATGCAGCGTATACGTTATACCTAGAAGAATCAGCATACACTCAGAAGCCTCCGATTCCCACCACTATCCATCAATAGCATACCCATAATCATGCTTATAACGCGCCGAAAACGAAGTTGGTACATCTGCCCGGAGGAAATCAGCCACAACATCCGACATCCTCCCAGAAAAAGCCAAGACGCAAATTCTCACTCCACATACCTGACCCCGGCGGATCCGCATACTTGCGCAACTCGCCCTCCACGTCGCTTTCACGGCCTAACCGCACCTTTGATAGCGTCTGGACCCGAGACGCGCGTAGCCGACGGACCCGTTCGAAGAGCTCCAGACGGCGCGGGACTTGTGTGGCGGACTCGACGCCGTCGAAGAGCGCGCCGAGGGCGCCGGCGTCTTCGATGGCTTGGTTCGCGCCTTGGGCGCCGAGGGGGAGCATCTGCATTCATCTCCCGCATAAGCATCGCGGGAATATGGGGTAGCGTGGGGATGAGGATAAGAAGAGGGGATGGGAGAACCTACGGGATGAGCGGCGTCGCCGATGAGGACGACTTTGCCGCGGTGCCAGGTTGGGAGGGGGTCGTGGATGTCAAGGGGCCAGTCGGTGACGAGGGGTGCTACGCTGAAAGTGGATGTTCGACGAGTGGATGGTCCTGGGGATGGTGGATGACTTACCGGATGATGTGGGTCAAGCTTGGGTGGTAGTGCGCGAATTCTGCGAGCATGAGAGGTTTGAGGTCTTGATGAGGTTTGGTTAGTCTTGCGTCTATTCGATATTACAGCATGCGTCTCCCTTCTTACCGTCTTCATTTATACGACTGCTTTCGTGGATGCCCACGAAGATTTGGAGCTCACGACTGCATGACAGTTGAGAATGTCTTCCACCAAGCGATAGATGACACTGGGGATAAGAGACCTACTCCCGACAGGTGAACCACACCATATGATGCTCCGTCTCGCGAGTCGTATCCGCAAACAAGCAGCAGCCTTGTCCTCTAACCTCTAGTAGCCTACGAAAGTGCGGATCATCCTGTAGGAGGGACGTGGGAATCATGAAGCGGAAAGCGCTCATGCCTGAAGGGATCGCCTGCGCTGTATCTTGATTGTGCAACACTTCGGCCCTCAAAACTGAATGCAGCCCGTCAGCGGCGACGATGAGATCAGCATAACATCGTGTCCCGTCCTCGAGGACTACAAAGCCCGATTCTGTTTCGACCCCGAGTACCCGCGTCCCGAGTCGCACGTCCATACCAGGAGCTAGACGCAGGAGTTCGGTGATCAGGTCAACCCGATGCACGGTATATAAAGGCGTGCCGAACTCTTCGCGGGGTTCGCCAAGATCATGATTATTCAGAGACTCGAGCGTGATGCCATCCAGTACCTCGAAGTACGCGACATCGTCAGCCCGTGCCTTGCTGAAGTCGAAGCCTAGGCGAGACAGCACGCACTGCCCATTTGGGGTGATGAGTACGGCGGATCCTACCTCCCCCGTAAAGCGGGACTTCTCGAAGACCTCTACGCAGTCAGTGTTGTGGACCGACTTGACATTATGGTTGAGGAGCAGTCGTCACGACTAACCTTCACGGACTGACCGGCTTGGTGAAGAGCGACAGCTGTGCAGAGACCGCTGACGCCTGCACCAACGATGATTACCTGGAGAGGCATTCTTTGGCCTTGGTCGAGTGGTCGAATGACGGACCGATTCCGAAGGAGCTGAAGCGAACTGACGCAGCCAAATCAGCCTCGGCGAGAATGACCAGGAGCGACAGAGCTTCACGAGAGAACAAGCCGGTCATAATTCTCTGAGGAGATTTTAAAATGCTGGATTCTTACCAATACGGGAGGTCGCTCTTCAATAATCGCCGAAGACATTGGTCCTGAAGTTAAAATGGCCGAGGAAAAGTCCCGTTATCTTATGCAGAAAATATTATTTGAATATTCAATGTGCCGCTGCGAACAGAGTCGTCGAGATACCAATTTTCACTCGAGTTTAGACCTCAGATACATCTCGCGGGTTGAGTACCTAAAATTTCCAACCCGGAACCAGCTTAGTAATATACTCGAAAAAAAGAGGTGTCATCAAGGCCTGAAAAGCTCAAAAGCCTCCGGAGAGCTAACAGAATTAAAAACAATTGATGGATTCGACTGCAAAAATTGACTTTGCCAGAGAGAATGCCGTATATCGGATAATGCGTTTGCAATTCAGAATGAAAGAGGACTGAACATAATCCAGCTGTCAGTCGGTCTCGAAAGATAGCTTTACAAGATTAAACACCCGGAATGGTCCTTTTCGACCTTTTTTTTATAGAGATATGGCTCTAATTATAGACTGGAAAGGATTGATAATAATGACAAACTTGGTCAAGAAAGATTGATGCGGGTAAATGTCCAGGCTGAACACTCACAACTGCATCTGATTAGTGAATACATCCATTCGCCTCATTTTTGTCTATTTAATCTTTTCCTTTGTCTATCCCTCTATCGCAGAGCAGAAAGGAGCGCATGTCCATCGCCGAGGCCCCCAAAATCAGCGCCTTCAACCACAGGAGCTTGTGTTCTGCTCTGTACCTGTGATCAGGCAGTAGTGAAGGTCAAAGGGAACGACAGTGACTTCGGCATCCCAATTCGCCGTCGGTAGCGAACCGAGGCGAGGTTGCATTGGTGATTCTATGGACGTAACCGATAAGGATGTGAAGAAGAGTTTTCAAGAACGGCTTTGGTTTTAGTGCTAGTGCCGACAGTGCGAAGCTAAGCCGCTTATGTAGTCAAGGACCTGCGCGGCCAGTGCGGCCCCACAAATGGAGGAGGGCAGAGGTGACATTTTGCAGCGCACTCCGGAGCGCTACTGCGATGACCTCCGCCTTTGCCTCGCCCGTCAGCTCGAAGCTGCCCACCGAGACGCGTACATCAGAGGACCCTGAAAAAGCTTGGGCCGTGGCTGTCTCGCGTGACGCGTCTACGCCGTGAGGGTTCCGACTCAGTCTCTGGGCGGAGGAGAGGAGAATGCGAATGCTCATGGCAAACAAGAGGAAGACCTCTTTCTGGTTGTCTTGGCTTTGGCACCCGCTGCACTGCATCAGGCTTTTCCAAGGACCTTGAGCCCGCTGAATGCCCCCGAGGATACGGTCTATAGCG
Source organism: Astrothelium subdiscretum (assembly GCA_021030935.1). Taxonomy (NCBI): domain Eukaryota; kingdom Fungi; phylum Ascomycota; class Dothideomycetes; order Trypetheliales; family Trypetheliaceae; genus Astrothelium; species Astrothelium subdiscretum. The sequence continues at coordinate 147,871 of JAGFMW010000064.1, read as the reverse complement.
GGTGCCCCAGTTTGGACATACTGTAGGTCTCCCAGCTGGTATACTAGCTGAACGTGTTGCTGGAGGCAAGAACAACAAAAAGGCTCTGGGAGTGCGGAAACGCTGTGAGGGCTGGTCAGGCAGGGGTCGTCAGGCGAGGAGCTGGCGGTTGTACCGCTGGCGCATGCACTGTCACGCCTGGACAAATTCGGCGGCTTTTCAAACAACGGCTGGGTAAGCGCAGTGGAGGATGTCTGGAAAAGATACACCAGTAAGCTATCGCGATATCCATTGAACCAATCATTGAGCGGGGTGCTTACATACTTGGGCGAAGAGGGCATTCAGGTCATCTTCCGGACTTGTTGTGCACACATGAGCGCCCCCTATCGAGTCGATCAAAGAGGTCAATCCCGGGCTGAGTAGATGGTTGGGGTTGCTGTCCGTGACGGACTCTGCAAGAGTGGTGTCGAATCCATGCTCAAGGTCAAATTCGACAGCCATCGAGTCTGACGGCTGTTGGTGCTGCCATTGGACGACATCCGCACCACTGCTGCTTTTGTTCTTGTTCCCCTTTTCCTGCGTCAAATTCCGTTTGTTCTTGCTCCCTTTGGGTCGGCCCAGCCGATTGCCCGGGCTATAGGTACAGCGAAGCCGAGACTCTAGGCAGGTTGAGCAAGTGTTTCCTCCTGAGCATTTGATCTTAGCCTGATGACACGAGTCACATGCAGAGCGTAATCGGCCGGCTGGTCTCGAAAGATGGGCCTCCGCTGCGGGCCGGCCCGGGCTGTTAGGTGAGAGAGCTTGAGGAGACGGATGCTCCATTTCATGAAAGTGGTTGGAAGAAGGCGCTTATAGATTACCAATTGGAATGAGCATGAGGGCTTATAAGAAGCTGAATGGCTTTGTGCCTAAATTCAGCCGTTCGCAGCCCCGATGAGCCTATCTGATATGCTTAAGTACAGTCTTTACGCCCTCACATTCTTTATACATCCCGTTGCAGTTCTCGACCGTTAGCGCTAGCCTTTGCATGTCTGTGCATGCTTCCTTCGAAGCCTAGGTACCGTCTCTCTATTTTTATTGGATACCCTTATCAAACGTAATGGGACAGGAGACGGGGAACCCCGCTCGAAAGGGCCTACCCAGGTAGGTACTAAGAACCTTACCAATCAGTGTATATATTTGGTCATCGTTTCTCTGTCCACGATATACCTATCCAGTCACAACATCTAACCATTTGACATCCGAGAAACTACCGGGACTCGTAATTATTCGGGAAATTCCTCGTGTTTTACACCTTTGGCATCCTCGTCCTATATCCGGACCCAATTTCGACCAGCCTACTATAATAGCCGATGAAAAGAAAGTACCGGCGAATCACATAGGTCTCAAGGATATTGATCCAGCCGCGAGTTAGGGATCGGACACCAGAGGGACCTGTGGGTCCACAGCCCATGTGAACCCACTGCACAGGCTCGAGTTCGATTCTAACAGAGTCATCATACGTATAAGGAAAAGGTATGCCATAGTTTGAAGGGTTACGTGGAACCTGGTGCCTATGCCGCACGCACTGGATTGGCATATCAATGTTACAAAGCTTGCATAAGATTGTTAGCGGTGAACATTGCCGAACGAGTCTGTCAAAACTGCTCCAACATTAGGCTAAAACTCCCTTCGAGGCCTACAAACTACATGAGTCTCACCGCCTGGCGGGGAAAGAGGCTGCGGAACCAGTCTGCAGAGAGGCTTCCACTGGACGCCTATTCAAGTATTGGAAGCGAGAAGGTGCGACATTGCCAAGGGTCACACGGAAGAAGGAGCGGTCTGCGCTATTGCAGAAGATTGATGAAAACGATCACCAAATAAGTAAATGCCATAGTCGCTGGGTGGCCCACGCGGTTTCAAACATTTTTCTGGTGCACTTCGGCTATGCTTGATATTACACTTGGCGCGCGGGACCTACCGTAGCAGGAATCATACCTGCGCCTCTCGCGTAGTCGTTTGCGGTCATCGCGCCTACGATTGCCGCTTCTTGGCATCCCTAATTCTATCACATTCCAAATCTTGGCTAGGTGCCTTAGGTACCTACCTGCTCCGTACCTCGGGACCAAAACTTTCCGAAATCATCTGGTTGAACTCAGAGTCATTGATATTCGCTTATACAGCTGTCTATAGTAATGATATTATATACATTGCATCTTACTTTAGTCTTCTCCCTACTGCAATTATTTTTGAGCATGTGGTGCCATTATGGTGGTGCTGGTGGCGGTGGTAAGGATTTCGGACAGCTTTAGCCCCGACATAGAGCTAGTCTAGCGGCGGCCGCGGCCCGCCCGACGGCAGCCGACAGTGCCAAGGTTCGGGCAAGCCACGAGGCTGAGACAAAGACGACATCCTTTATAAAGTTATAAACCTCCCCTTGGCACCCTAGCGTATCGAGTTTCCGACATGATCGTTGATCGAAACCATGGCGGCCGACGGCGGCCGTTCCAGTTTCCAACCATCGCTTGCCGCCCAAGTCTGCGCAAACTGCAAGGCCCGCAAGAAAAAATGCGACAAGGTGCTTCCGCGTTGCAGCTACTGCGTCCGGTAAGACAGATCGCCGCGAAGCCGTCGTCGGTGGAACGGTTGAATGACCCTTTAATCCGTACTACAGGAAAGAATTGAGCTGTGAATATGACCATGAGCCGCCACCTCCACCACCACGACCAGCAAGTAATCACGCCATCCCTCCCTCTCGCGTATCCTTCCAGGCCTTTCCCTTGACCATCCCAGCGGAGCCACCAGCATCGTCGGAGGCCAAGCTGTATATTCAAGTCCAGGGTCTGATCCGCGAGACGGGCCAATTTGTGGATGACGTGAGCGCTCGTTATTTCCAGGGTATCCATCGCTACCTTCCCATTATCTCGCGAACACGCTTTCACAACAGCCTCATCGCGCGGGACACCACTCCACCTGCCGGCTTTTCTGTCCTTCTCGCCGCCATCTGTCTGGCCTCTTCGTCCCCGGAGCTGGGCCGCACCGGCCGGGGGACGGGCGAAACTCGGCAGATCGACCGACAATCTCTCTATCTTGCAGCGAGATCACTCTTTGCTCAAGTGCAGGCCTGCTTTCGACCCTCGGTCCATTTGATCCAGGCTGGTTTCTTACTGGCAGTCTATGAGTATGTTAATGGACGGCCCGACGAGGCGTTCGCGTCCATCGCAGGCTGTGCCCGCATGGCCTATGCCGCTCGTATTCACCTCTGCAACCATCCGGGCCCACAACCCCACTGGTCCCCCATCGAGGGTGCAGATACAGAGACAGATCTCCAGCTGCAAGCTCTAGAAGCAGCAAATACGTGGTGGGGGATCGTCATCTACGAGCGGTGATTGCCCCTACACCTTTTCTTTGCCTTGCAGGCATTTCCTCGCCATAAAACGGTATTAATTTGTGCTGCTAATAGGACCTTTTTCTGCGACGTGGCGGTGACGGAGCAACCGCTGATTACATCCATCCCTAGCGGACAAGCTCGCCTCCCGACTGAGCCTGCAATTCCAGAGCAGAGCGACCTTCTGGGCCCTGAGTCGGTAACATACGTACCTGTCTCCTGCCTGAGCTCTATCGATGTGGGGGGTTTTAGCCGCGCTGCCCAAGCGGCTTGGCTCCTGGACCAAGTTCTGAAAGGCTTCGAAATGCCAAGCCTCGATTCTAGACTTTTCCAACTGCAAGGCCTGGATACTGCTCTTCAATCATTCCTGGGTGTGCTAATGCAGCAGAGCAATGGGAAGGGGAGGATCTTCTGTGAAGCGATAGCTATCACGATCAGGTCAGTCCATCGATGAAGTTTCCCGCATTTTGCCACTTCCGTGCAGCATCTTGACAAGAAGCAGAGCGCTGTTCGCGCTACACTGGCACATTCTCAGCCAACCTTCGGAAATTGTTAGCGACAAGTACCATTCGCTGAAGGAATGGTGCAACTGCTCATACGCTACCCTCGAAACAGCCACGAAGATGGTCCTTGATGTCGTTGAGGCCCACGAAAACTCAGATCCTTACCTATTTACTTGCGTGGCTCCCGGTTATCCATATCTCGTTCGGGCCGCGCTCAAGCACATTTATAGCAGACCCGAATGGAAGGATGACAGCCTACTACATAGTGCTGAAAAACGGCTGCGTACATCCCTGGACCACTTCAGTTACTATTGGAATGCGAATGATATCTAACCCCCAGGAAACATCTATGCCGAGCAACAGGGAATGACCGAGTGCTCTGTCAAAGTAAATGGAAGCTTATTCTTATATACAATGACTCACCACATATGGCGCATAGCCTCAAAGCCTATAATTCCCTATGTAACTCGCTGTTCTTTTCGCTTCCATCGACTAAACCAGTACACTTACCAGACGGCGGCAGAGATGAGGATCCACGATCGGCAAAAGGACCTTCAGCCGGAACCACGAGACCTCGGCGCCCCGCCTCGACGATGGCCTCATAAAAGCGCTGGGCCATGATTCGTGAGCCAATCTCATTGGGATGCGAGTGGTCAGGAACATGGTCCGCAGTCACGCCATGCATTGATGTCAGAACGACCTTTTTTCCCGCTCGTGCCCGTTCCGCCACTACCACAGGGATTTCGTCGTTGTACCGGTCGATGAGGGGCCCTACTGCTGGCTTCGTGTTGGGTATCAGCTGCGCTACGACCAGTAACGCACTCGGGTTGTTCTGGGTAATGAAGTCGATGAGCTGACCGAGCCGATCTGGGGCGCTAGTCACGTTCTTGGAGAGCACGAAATTGACGGTGCCGGCGTGGAGCAGGATGATGTTCGGTCGGCTGGTGTCGCGTGTGAGCTCGGGGGCGCTGGCTTCTTTGATATCGTCGATGGTGTGATAAATGAAGGAGTCGCTTTCGTTGTTGTCCCAGTCACCGTTCTTGACGGATCCGATCATGCTGACTGGGTTGCCGCCCGTCCATAATAGGCATTGCACATCCCGGCGGTATGAATTACCGGTTGGATCGTTATAACCGTAAGTGATGGAGTCTCCTAAGGGTAGGATGCGTAGTGGAGCGCCATTGCTGATAGAAGCGACTACTGTTGGAGGGCTTGCCCGCTCTTGCCCTGTTGCTTGTCCGTCTCTTTCGTGAGCATGCACGACAGGATTTGGGTCACAGAATCAACCATACCAAAAAGAACGAAACTGTGTAGAAATCCTCCTATCCACCAGGTAATGGGAAACATGACGATGTCTCGCGGTTTCTTGACGGATTGGGGCTATGTTGAGGCGTTTGCTCGATAATGGCTTGACGGGCTCCTTGCTTTTACATTATGTATGCTATAATAATATATATACCCCTTACACTCAATTCTTCTCATAACTCGATTTTAATTTGCATCAAGAGCTGTCTACTTGCGTCATCTACGGTGATTTTTAATTTTCGGCGATTAATTTTGCAGGGTGGTGAATCCCGGAGAATATTAATTGGGACGGTTGACCATAGCGATCAACCACCTGATCCAACCATGTTTATTCGGCACCTCCTGATGTCAGGTCTTGTCTCAGCCACGTTCAAAGATCAAGTGGCCATACAGGACGAAGTAGCCATTCCTACCGCAGCTGGAAGTATGACTCAAACCTCCCGAGTTGAATCCACGATACTCGTCGGCGGAGGCTCGATCGGGCTGTCTACGGCTTACCATCTGGCATTGTCTGAAAAGTACTCTGATTTGAAGAGGAAGGTCGTTGTCATTGAGGCTGGAGATCATACGTTTTGCATGGCTTCCGGCCAAAATACTGGTGTCTGCACTATGACTTTCGCGAGGAAGAAGGACCAATTTTGACACCGCTCGGCAAATATTCATATGAGTTGTGGAGTGAACTTGCACAGGATGCGAGCTTCCGTACTGATGTCGGGTACAGAGCTCACAACACCTTTTACGTACATCCAGGCAATGGCAACGGACTTGACCAGCTGCCCAACTGGTTTGAGTCAAGGCGGGATTGGGATATTGACGAGGAAGTGCTGGCAAGTCCTAATGCGATGGTTGACCCCGTTAGGATCGGGACATGGCTCACTTCTGAATGTCTTCGACTAGGAGTCGAGATACGTGTCAACACAAGAATTCATGCTGCCTCGCTATCCTCCAATAACAAAGTCGAATCGATTGAAGTCGTCAACAACGATGTTGCAAGCACACTGAACTGCGATTCATTAGTGATTGCGGCTGGTCCCTGGACGCCAGAGGTATATCAACATTTGTTTCCTTCTTCGGCGATTGAACTGGACGGCGTGCCAATTGGTGGCGACTGGATCCTTTTCTCGAATCCACTTACAATAACGGAGAAGTCGAAAGCTGTCGTTGCGCTAGACGGCATTGTTGGCGAGAAGCTCGAATTTGCGGGCCGTGATGATGGCACTATCTGGCTTATCGGGCGCAAGGAGATTGGTGCCTCAGTTCCAGTACTTGGAATGAATGTGTCAGTCAATGGTTCTATGATTAACGAACTTCTTGGTCGAGCTAAGCTATATTTTCGCAAGCCTGTTGACGGACAAGATCCTCCCTATCCAATCTTGCAAACTGGCCATGGTGTACGACCAGGACGCCGAACACTTCTCCCCATCATCTCAGAAGTTTCTTCAGCCGATATCTCAAAGTCATCTCACGATGCCACAGAGAGCTCGTCCTCAAGCAACGTTTTCATCAACTGGGGACATGGATCTTATGGATTGACATTAGGAATGGGCAGTGGTAAGCTCATGAGCCAGTTGGTTCAACGGTGTAAACCAGACATTGATCCGAGCTCGTTCGCCTTTAATGCGTGTCATTAGTTAGTTGGCGTTCAAGGAGGAAGAAAGTCTTTGGCGTGACGTTCTTGAAGCCTTTTTTCGTTATGAAAAATCGATGTGCCCGGTATCATGTATTGGGAAAGCGAAAAAATTGCTCTATGGGATGGGACTTGGAATAAGCAGAGCCGTATCGTTGTGCTTAAGGTAGATTCTGAAAACACATTAAATCATTTTCACACGTATCAAGAAATACCCACTGCCGGTGTTAGATTTCCGTCACCTACTCCGCTCTTCTCTGGATAGACGACAATGGCCAGACATTCTACACTTTCTCGAGGCCGTGCATTGCTTGGAGCTGAGGTGTTGTTGAATGATGCATGAGGGCAAACTATAAGATGACGTATCAGGTCCTTGTGTAGCACCTAAAGCATAAAACAATTTAATTAATAAATTCTCAAAAATATAAAAATAAATAATAACTATTGTAATAATAATTTGTTATACAAATAATAAATAAACAATTCGAATATAACAATTACTAGTAGTAAATAAAAATATAGTACACAAATTAGACTATTATTACGAGTTTCAGTGCAAATTCAAATCTTTGAATTTATTGCGTTAGCTAGATAGACTATTTAATAAAATAGTTTGTAAAGTATTTTGTAGGGTATTTAATAAAGTATTTGGCAAATTATCTAGCAAAGTATCTAGTAAAGCATCTAGCAAAGCATCTAGCAAAGTATCTAGCAGAGTATTTGGCAAAGCACCTAGCAACGTAATTAGCAAAGCATCTAGCAAAGCATCTAGCAAAGCATCTAGCAACGTAATTAGCAAAACACCTAGCAACGTTATTAGCAAAGCACCTAGCAACATAATTAGCAAAGCACCTAGTAGAGCATCTAGCAACATAATTAGCAAAGCACCTAGCAGAGCATCTAGCAGAGCATCTAGCAAAACACCCAGCAAAGCAATTAGCAAAACACCTAGCAACGTAATTAGCAAAGAACCTAGCAGAGCATCTAGCAGAGCACCTAGCAGAACATCTAGCAAAGCACCTAGCAGAGCACCTAGCAGAGCATCTAGCAGAGCACCTGGCAGAGCACCTAGCAGAGCATCTAGCAGAGCACCTGGCAGAGCATCTAGCAGAGCACCTGGCGGAGCACCTGGCAGAGCACCTGGCAAAGCACCTAGCAGAGCACCTAGCAGAGCATCTGGCAGAGCATCTGGCAGAGCATTTGGTAGAGTATTTGGTAGAGTATTTGGTAGAGTATTTGGTAAAGCATCTAGCAGAGTATCTAGCAGAGCATCTAGTAGAATATCTAGCAGAGCACCTAGTAGAGTATCTAGCAAAATATCTAGCAAAGCAATCAACAAATCTTTGGTAAAATACCTAGTAGAGTACTTAGTAGAGCACCTAGCAGAGCAATTAGTAGAGCAATCAGCAAAGCAAATACCTAATAGAGCAATTAACAGCGCATTTAACAAAGCACTTAATAGTCTTACGCTGCGTTGAAATGTGAATTTGTAGCTTGCTAGTAAATATGGGTGGAGAGTACAAAATCCGGTTTTCTGCGAAAGTGGGGTTTTGTCATCCTGGCACCTACCATCGCCCGCACCCTTCCCCCAACCAACCAAACGAAACACACACACAATCAGAAAAAGACAACTCCGGTGTGAGTGGGTCTTCGAAACAAAAGGCTCGCAAGATGGTAAGTTGATGTCGAATCTATCACTTTTGGTCGCCCTGGTGCCGGGGCTAGTATTGGTTAGGTTCCTTTTCATCCTGCCGTCACGACGCGGGAAAAAGGACAGGGCAATTCGATTTAGAGACTTATAGCAAACTGGAATGTTCGAACAGGAAATCAAGAGTGCACTTTTTAGATTTTAGGAAATTACAAAAGCTATGAGCTAGGTGACACTGGGAAATGGATTCTATGGTACAAAAATACCTAAGCATCCACATATATAATATCTATCCATTTGTTTTCTACCCATATGATCTCTATTCGTTGGAATTTGGCCCATGATATTTATCAATTTTAGAGAAAAATAAACAAATCTGAGAGATGGTGATGACTTTTATTTGTTCAAAAAGCCCGATTGCTTCCACGCAGTGATATACTTCATCACAAGATCACTCTCCACTGGACCTATCCTCTGCAGAGTCTCAGAATGTACTCTTGTCTTCGTTGTATCCAGAACCAGTCCCCCGCACGACATGGGAAGAAAGTAGTGGTCAAAGAAGTCGATCAACTGCAAAGCCGGATTGTCGTTGATAGACCCCCTAAACCGTCGCACCCGATCAATCCATTGTCCATATGGGACGACACCCTCAGCAGCAATGTCCAGTTCCTGAGCCAGACTCGCGATCATCTCTGACCACGGCTGCCGCGACGGATTGTCAATATGGTAAATGAGGTCAGACGCGGTCTCAGCCACCAGCAGCTCGCCAAGCGTAGCGGCAACATCATTGACGGGATACCACGACAGGGAACCGTCGAGGTCCGGCAGCACCTTGAGCACCTGCGACGACTTGATCAGGAACGGCATGTACTCGGTCGGGTTCCAGTAGCCGTTGCTGGTCGAGCCGGAGATCTGGGCGATGCGCACCACCATTGCATGGAAGCGGTCCGGGTACCGATGCAGCGTTTGACCAAGAATGTGCTCGCAGGCTAGCTTCGCGTCGGCGTATCCGGCGGCGGGGACGGACTCGATGCTGGTGGGCTGCTCAGGCACCAGCGCCTTACCGGTCCAGAGAGGGTAGTTGCCTACGACGGCGAGGGAGGAGATGAATTGGAAACCGAGCTTGAATGAGGCGGGGCGGTGATCGGCGATTTCACGAGCGAAGTCGATGAGATTACGGAACACCTTGAATTGAGACTCGTAGACGCGAACTGGGCGCGTCAGGCTCATTGGCCAGGCACTGTGGACAATATGGGTGACAGTATGTACCAGATGGTGGTAGGTCTCGGATGACAATCCAAGCATAGGTTTACTTGTATCCGTTTCCACCACCTTCAGCTTGGCCGAGGATGTCGTGTCGAGTAGGATACCTCGCATTTCAAGGGAAGTCTGCTGGCGGATTGCAGCCTCGACAGTGCTGAGTCGATTGAGACACACCACCGTGTGGACATCAGGAAGCTGTGCCAAGTAGGCGACAATGTGGGACCCCAAACTTCCCGTAGCGCCCGTAACGAGCACACACCGCTCCGGAGGTTGCGGGCTGGCAGGAGGCGTGCTGGGCTGCGAAGGTGCGCGGAAGTCCTTCGTGTATTTATGAATGTACGTGTCAATTACCGCCTGGCGCTCTGCAATATCTGTCAACGCGGTGTGCGTAGGAATCGGTGGAGTGGAAGGCTTTGGCCCACGATCATACCTGGGTCCAGACGCGTGGGCAACGATCAGGCGCTGGAGGCTGGCTTCGGGGAGCTCCCCTTCAGTCCAGTCGACATGACCAAAGCCCACCGAATATAGCTTCTTCTCCCAATGAGAGGCTGGCGAGAGCACATAACTCCTGTCGTCCTCGAATAACCACCATCCTTCCACCAATCCAAACGTGAAGTCAACCCACGGCACTTGTTCCACCATTTCCAACAATATTAGGATCCCGTCAGGACGTAATATACGGTGTATGTTGGACAACGAGACAGACAAATTCCGAGTTGCATGGACGCAGTTGGTTGCCAAGATAATGTGTTGGCTCTGCAAAAATTTCGCGTCAGGCTCTGACTCGATATCGAGCACTTTGAATTCCATGAATGGGTACTTCTTAAATCTCTTGCGAGCGGCCGCTACTAGCGATCCTGAGATGTCGGTCATAGTGTACTTCACAGGCACCCCAAGACGGGCCAGCATTGGTACCAGCCTGCATGTCGTTCCACCCGTGCCTGCTCCCATTTCGAGTATGCAAAGGGGCTGCTCGCTCTTAGGAAGCCGACTCACGAGCTGTTCAAGAAAGTACTCGAGCTGTTGAATCCAAATGCCGGTGATAGGAGAGTTGGCATACATGTCAGTAACAATTTCTCGGCCCTCGGGCGTGCCGAACATCAACTGAAGACCGTCTTCCTTTCCTATGAGACAGTCTGCCCATTTGCTGCCAATCAGCGCCGTGAGTTTGTGCTCAGCCGCGTGGACAGGCTCGTCACGAAGCAATTCTGCTAGTAAGGTTTCTGCAGACTTGGTTGGCGTTGCGACGGTCGTGCGTGTGATTTGCGAGCCGTTGATGTCGATCAAGCGAGCGTCAGTCTCCAGCAGGCCATAAATCAATTTCATGAACCGCTCGTGCTTTGGAAGATACGAGACACGCTTGAGCCGTTGACCCGGTACCGCTGAACGGATTGGGCAGCCCAGCTGTTCAAGAGCATTGACGATGTAGACAATGCAGAGTTCCGTTGACCGAGGCATGACCTTATTGTAGTAGGTTCCCAGCTGTCCCTTGACAATGAAGTCATCAGTAATCCATTTGACCCCGCGGAAGACATCTAGGACCGCTGACGCTGGCAAAATGGTATTATCGTGCGAATGCGACAGATGGCCATTGATTCCGTTGATTCCGTTGATTTCATTTACATCTTTCGCTCCATTAGTTCCGTTTACATGATTGGCATTCGTGATGGCTCCATTCATTTTAGGCTCTGGTTCTGCTTCTTCGTCGGATAAATATTCTTCTGGCACGTCGCCTTCTTCTTGCTCTCCCAGACCCAGGGTAGACCGAATGCAGGACACGAGACTATGGAAATCGGTCAATTCCATGAGCTGCTCATTCTGAAGTGTGCACTTGAATGCAACGTTAACCTCTCGCATTAGTTCCATGGCCATAAGGGAGTCGATACCAAGCTCGACAAGATCGGAGTCGTCTTTGATGTTTTCGGGTTCTAGACCGGATAAGTTGCAAACGATCCCACGAGTCTCCCCAAAGATATCTGGACCGGATGGCTCAGGAGCCTTTTTGGCCACCCTCCTCTTTTTCAATTTCTCCGAGGGAGTTGGGGTGGAGGTAGCAGACGACGTCAAAGGCTTGGGAGTCTGGATATGCGGAGGAGATGGCATGGTGACAGCGGTGGTCAACTGAGGTTCTAACTGGATAGCCCGTGACAAGACCTTGCGCATCCCATCTATGGCTACCCTTTGGTAGGAGATGCCCAGGATTGCCTCGACCAGGGACCCGTCGCGAGAGTCGAAAGCAAAGACATCGCTGATGTATTTAGAGTCGGAATCGTGGTGGTGGACAGCGAAGACTTCCCAGACCTCTGGAAGAGATGCGTTAACACCTATACCGGGGTTACGAATCCACCGATCGATTCTATCGCAGACGAATATGCCTCTTTCGGACAGATCTGACGTGTCAGTCATGAGATTAACGTAAACGCCCGCTACTTGACAGAAACACTCTGTTAGGATCGGATCAATCCAAGCTTCACCATCATATGCCTTTATGACGCGGCCTGCGGACTCATAATCCTTTGAAGCTATTTTGCTCACATGTCGATATGGCTCCTTGTAATCGACCACTTGCTCGAAGGCACGATAGATGTTTCGGTTCTGGAGCACTTCGTCGGCGTAGTTGCCCTGGAGAAGATTAACACAACGTTTTCGCCCGCTCAATCGCGCTAGACTTTCATAGTTGTCCTTGAGCTGAGGATCGCTAGCTGGCCGGAACACTATCTTTCCAGAGGTGCATTCAGTTGCGACACCCGTTGGGTCGATAGCGCTAAGCTTCCACTCCCAGAATAAACCTTCGTCATCCATGAAGGCGGTATCGAGGAATATAGCTTTGGATGATTTGATTACAAGTACATTGTTGTGCGACATTCCTTGCAGTTCGGGCTGGAAGCCGAAATCTTTGAACTCTGGTCGAAGATTGACCAGTGCGTCGAGCACAATTTGCAATTGAAACATGCTAGGTGTAACAGCAGCTGTGTTGACTATAATGTTTGCCTGGTGCAGCCGCTGAAACTTTTCTATTGCCGTGTTGACTTTAAATTGAGCCGACCGCTTTTCCTCATCTTTGTACCCGATGAAGGTTGTAAGGCCCTTTGGCATCTCTGGCGGCACACTTTGCTCTACGACTGGAGTTTCGAGCTTTGGAGGTTTCTTAAGCTCCATCCAGTGCTTCGATTTCTCGAATTGGTAAGGCGGGAGGAGTACATGCACATACTCAGTCACCTGCCTCGCATGATGTGCCCAGAACGACACATTCAGCCCTTCCTTCCACAGTTTTATTGTCGTATCTACAAGAAACTCGGAGGAGCCGTCAGTAGTGACATTGACGGGCTGAAAGAGGGCAGAGCTCGAGTTTCCCAAGGCGCGGCTCGCCATGGTTGTTACCGTAGAATTCGACCCTGCTTCCAACCATATTGCTGTTGGATACTTCTCAGCGAGCCTCTGCACGGCATGGTTGAAAAATACCGGGTTCCTCATGTGCTTGGCCACGAAATTGGCGTCCAACTTGTCGGTAAAACTGTGCTCGGTTGCTCGTTCAATCTCAATCGTCGGCTCTTCGAAGACAATCTCTCGACCCAGCGCTTCAAGGCCATCAGTCAGAGGATCGACTAGTGCAGAATGAAAGGCATTTGTCACGTTGAGCTTTTTCACCTTAATTCCCGAAAAGCTGGGGTCGTTCTTTGCTAAATCTTCCGTCAGTTGGACCGCTCTTACAGGACCAGCGAGGGTGAACATCCTGGGACCATTGTAACATGCGATCGATATATCTGCTTCACCTCCTAGGGCTTTCCTGGCCTTGGCCAGCAAGGAATCTAGACTGTTCAGGTCTGCCTCCACGGCCAGCATGGATCCTAGATCAACAGTCCAACTATCCCGGATAAGACGTGCCCGGCCAGAGATCAACTTGAAAGCATCTTTGAGAGAGTAAGCGCCGGCAACGCAGAGGGCTACTAGCTCGCCAAAGCTGTGACCAACAACAGCTGCGACCTTTACACCAGAATCGATCCATGCTTTGGCGCAAGAATACTGTATTGCAAAGAGCATAGTCTGTAGCCTGACTGTATCATCGACTGGCGACCTCTGAAAGATATGCGGATAGATGCTGTCGAGTCCATAAGAGAGACATACAGCGTCGCATTCGTCCAAGTGGCTCCTGAGGATTGCAACATGATTATAAAGATCCTCGTCCAAACCGACATAGGTGGAAATCTGGCCGCCGAAGCAAAGGATGACCGGACGCGTGGAATTTTGTTGGGTGGCTGCGACGCTCTTGTCGCCTTTTTCAAAGGATGCAAGCTTTTGGTCTAGCTCTTTGAGAGAGCTGGCACTGAATATCAAAGCTTGCGGAAGAGACCGATTTGACTGGCGAGACAATTGAAAGGACAAATTTGCCGCACTCAGATCCTTAGCTGTGCCGGCATGGTGCTGCAGAAACCGCCGAAATTTGGCAGCGTAGGCACAAAGGCTGTGATCATCGAGTCCACAAAACCAGAATGGGAAACTCTGGGTAGAAGCCGAACGCAGCGAGGAACTCTGAGAGCAGTTCCTCGGCGCCTGAGTGATAATCATAGACGCGTTGGAGCCAGAGGCGCCATAGTTATTGATAAGAGCGGCACGAAAGTCCACATCCCATGGTTTGAGATACGTCGGTATATCGATCCTGTCTTCTGGAATGGCTTTGAGCGCAGGGCTGACGGAAGTGAAGCTAGCCTGCGGGGGAATGAACCCTTCATTAATCATGAGCAGTGTCTTCAATAGCGCCACTACCCCCGATGCAAATTCGGTGTGGCCGACTAGGCCCTTGACAGATGACAGCTGAAGCGTGTTCGAGCGTCTCGGACCAGCTAAAACCTTCCGGATGCCGTCATATTCTGCAGGATCGCCAACGGGGGTCCCGGTTCCGTGGGCCTCGACGACGGAGATAGCCTGCGGCTCAAGCTTAGCTTGTTGTAAAACGTCTAAAAAGAGCCCCGATAATGACGCTGCGTTAGGTACAGTGATTGCTGTACAGTTCTGGTTCTGATAGACTCGCGTGCTCGCTATCACACCAAGCACTTGGTCGCCATCGGCAATGGCGGAGGAGAGCCTTTTGAGCAGAACAACGCCTGCGCCTTCTCCCCGGCAATATCCGTCACCTTTGACATCGAATGGCTTACACTGTCCACTGGGGCTTAGGAATGAAGCACCTGCCAAATTGTGAAACCATTCAGGGCCGGTGAGGACGTTCACTCCACCTGCGAGCGCCGCAGTACATTCTCCATTGATAATGGCGCGGCAAGCATAGTGGATTGCCACACTAGAGGAAGAACAGGCGGTGTCAACTGTCAGACTCGGGCCAGTCCAACCGAAATAGTGGCTAACTTTGCCGGCGACAAAGCTCCTCAGGTTTCCTGTAGCCGAATAAGCATTTGCTGGGTGGCAGGCAATGTTACGGTCATAATCGACATTTCCAACCCCCATATAACATCCAATATGCTTATCAAAGCCCGGGACGCCAAAGTACCCAGATTGCTCAACGGCTTGGTACGCAAGTTGTAAGATTAGGCGATGTTGAGGATCTGTCGATGCCATCTCGCGCGGGCTTTTCTTAAAAAACTTATGGTCGAAAGTGTCATAATTCTCAATAAAGTTACCGTACCACTTGCGATTTGGCTCGAGCTCCCTCCACGCTGTGCCCATACCGAATCGTTCAGCCGGAACCTCGATATGCTGGGACTGACCGCTAGCCAAAATGCTCCAATACCCTTCGAGGTCCTCAGCGCCGGGAACGTGACAGGACATTCCAATGACCGCAATGCGATCGTCCGATAGGTCTCCAGGGCTCGGTGTCGAACTCCGACCCAAAAGTGCACCGGGTAGTGAGGAAGTTGGTAAGTCGATGTCCGAAATATGGACGAGGCGAGAGCCCAATTTTCGCGCGATTGTCGGCGGGACGCAGCGTTCTGAGCCGAAACAAATGAATCTAGCATCATGCGTATTCGATTTGGATGAGTAGATAGCGCCAATTATCTTCACCCATTCCGATTGGTTAAGCAAAATCTCTCGCAATGCGAATTCGTGGAGACTATCGGCGGAGAGATATCTGGCTCCGGTTTCTGCCCAGCCAGAAAACACCATTTTGGATGCATCTGGAAATTGAAATTGGGGTTTTTCGTCGCAGAACCGGATGACTTTCTCTGCATCCTCCTGATGCTTTTGCCAGTGGAATTTTCCGGACAGCGCAACTTCGATAACATGCATACCAGCCGACCTGAACTTTTCAGCAAGGTCAGGAGCCGTCCGCCTAGCAACTGTCACCGTTGACCTTTTCTCGTCGACAGAGACCGAAACGTATGCCTTCATTCGTTTAACTCGACCAGTTGATAACAAGAATCGGAGCTAGACTTACTTCCGGAAACCTCTCCAGCACTTTGTTCATGCTGGCACTGGACTCGGCAGAGTTCCATGACACTGATAGCGACGTTGAGCTCCCGTCAGAATCAGGAGAAGCCTCCTCAGCGTCGACTAGCGCTCCCACAATCATTGCTAGTCTCACTGCAACGGTGCCATGATGTTGAAGCTGTGCCAGGCTGGAACTACAACCCACGGCGAGAGCACTCAGGATGCCGGTACACAGCCCTATAACCTCAGTTCCATCCGTGAAGATTGACGGCAGCACATCACCGTCAGCGAGATCCGGTAGCGCAGTCCTCAAAAAAGATGAATACTGCGTCAAGTGGGTGAGCACAACCAGAGGCGTGAGCAGTAAATTGGGCAGTGGGAACAGAGATTGCGATATTTTGCCCGTGTGCAACCCTGCGGCCAAATCCTCTAACAGCTTTTCCCCTCTCAAGTGTTGGAGCTTTGGGATGTCTTTGACAAGAGCCTCCCAAACGCCTGAGAGTCCGCGCACGGCATCCAAAGCCCATCGATTACCAGCATTGTGCAGTTGACTGCGAAGATTATTGAAATACCCGATATCGAAAGCCAACGCCTGGGGTCCGAACAAGAAAACATTGGAGGCTGGCCTTTGGCCAGGATAGGAGCTTTTCATAATATACTGTTAGCAACGTTGAGGTTGACTAGAGTGCGATAGGCACTGGTCGAATTGGTAGCAAAGCCAAACACAGCAGAGGCGAAGTCGAGTCCTAATGCTGATCAAAAGTACCGGGACGGGCATAGCGACACGAAGGTATAAGCTTATCTCGCTTGTACCAATCTTGCATCTCATGCGACTTTTGCGCAATTCCTCAATCGAGCTAGCCTTTGGTCACAATGGATCCACTCCAACGAAAGAAAAAATTGGCCGAGTTGGTGTGAAATCATACAGCATGCAAGCCTACCTGGCTGATCTCAGTCTATTCCTGACTTTGTGAATGCGACTGTTAGTGCTAATATCATAATACCCAAAGGGGTGATGGCGATAATTTTGGCCAGTTCGTCCATATTTCGTGCCATCGGTGATTGGGAATTGACGTTACGATACAATACGAGGTCGAAGTACGGTTCTCCACTGCATTCGGAGAATTTTATCGCTGCCTTTTGGGAGCTCCTTATGCTACGGTGCCAAATCCCTCCGGGTATTATGGTCATTGCTTTTTTCGGCATGTTGATGGTGTACTTTCCGGTCCTTTTTACTGTATTTCTACGGAAAGTATACTGTTTTTGTAGATCACATACATTCAGAGTCAGTATGTTAAATCTTGAAGCCAATTGGGGTTCAATAGAGGATTCAGCTCACCAACGGAGATGTAAGATCTTAGGCACAGAAGAGTGCGCATGCTGTCATGCTGAAATACAACGTCCAAATTTCCTAGTACTTTTGAGAGATCTTCAAAGAATTCGGATTCCGACGAAAATAGCGACGAAAAGAGGTTGTAGTATTTAGCTCTTGAAGTTTTCCAAGAATTCATTCCTCAGCTCATAACGAGCCTTGAATGTCACTTTAGCATAGCTATAGCTGTGCAAACCCTTACGCAAAAAACTACTTTGGCGAAGGACCTTAGTGTACTCAAACTCCCGAATGGAATTTGGAAGTGTTGAGCCACTGAACAAGATCCCGCTTTTGTCGCCATGTTAGCTTTTTGTGAACTGAGTGTGTGATGGATCTATCTTGCTTTCGATAGCAGAGAGTAATGAGAATAAGAGAACTATAGAAATAGAGGTGCTGATCAGCTATTCTATCCGCTCTAAGATCCAGGAATAAGGAGTCTAAGTCTAGTATGTGGAATCTAGTAAACATTCGTTGCTTTTGCAAGCTCGCGGATTTGATGAACCACGAGCGACACATCATTGAGATTGAGTGGCAGACGATGGTCTCCATTCCACTCGACCAATCTTCTGCTGCCAGGATCGCAGAAGTCCTGGAACAATCGTCGGTGGAGGTGCAGTCCCTTGTCTCGCAATCCATGCACATGTATCGTTGGTATACGCAGCAATTGGGCCTCAGGATGTGGCTGATTGCAAGTGTCTTCAACGTCGGTGATTTGCGACGCGTCAGGCAGAGTGGGGCTCAAGGGCAGGCCAGGATCCAGCGAAATGAGAGGGGCGCGTCCGGCGAGTAGGACACCAAAGCGGAAGCTCGTGCCCGTGCAATATTTGCCCAAGACCTCTTCACGGACTTGCTGGCGATAGAGAAGGCTGGCAGAGACTTTGGCGCCCTGACTGAAGCCGAGAAGGGCAACCCACTCACCGGTCGCACCGCCCGCCGTGTCTTGACGCATGGCTTCTTGGAGTGATCGATCGAGCTCCTTGACAATGTCTTCGGGCGGGATATTTGGATGCTCAGGTCGCCAGCGGAGCCAGCGCCTGAAGGGACCCCATTGACTATACACCGACAGTACGTCGGATCCGGCGTGGGATGTAAATGGAGCCTGGGCGAAGACGAGGCGGAATTCAGACGCGAGCTGGGCTACGAGTCGTCGACACTGGGCCCGAAAAATCCGAGCGTTGGTGCCACCGCCGTGGAGGCAGAGGATGCGAGGAAGATGGAGCGTGGAGTCGTCGGTCGCAGGCGCCGGATGCATCCTGGAAGAAACGTTTCAAATTGTTAGACTAGGTAGGTAGGATACGCAAAAGCGAGCGCGCGGCGCAGCTTCCCCACTGGCTTAAATCGTTCTTCGGCATCTTTTCCATTGGCCAGGAACATTCCTGTAACCAGGCAGTAAATTGGTCGTACTCTGGCGCGGTCAGTAATATTTTTTAAGAGCCGTTTCGTCAGAAGCGCGAGGGCCTGATGGACGCAAGGGCGCTGAAAGTGACAGGGTGCGGTCTGACATGGAGGTCTCTACCTTACCTTAGCTTTAGCGTGGCGGCCGCTTTTTGTCGGACCGTCGGCCGCCGCTAAGCCATTCGTGTATCTGTCTGAGAAACCAAATCGGATACAGCCATTCGAAAAAGATCATTAGGCGCTCGCTCCATGCTCTTGTGATTTCGCCCTTCTTGCTTACCGATCAAAGGCCAATCATGGCGGAATATATAGTACAGCCAGGTCGAGTCCAGAACATGAGATCATCTTGTCATCTACAGTTCCCTATCGCACCACCTTAACACCACCGTCAGTCAATCACTCGCGTGCAGAATGTCATCATCGTTTGACTCAAACGCTCTTTTCCGCGTCGATGGCATAGTGGCCGTAATCACTGGAGGAGGCTCTGGTCAGTTTAGCCAGCCATCAACCATTGCTTTCGCCAATGGTAATTGCTCTTGCTGAATCTTTTCCAGGTATCGGCCTCACTATGGCCCGGGCTCTCGCCTTCAACGGCGCGCGGAAGGTCTATCTCCTGGGACGTCGCCTGGACGTGCTCAAGAAAGCGGCTCAGGAGCACTCTAGCTTGGCTCCGATCCAATGCGATGTGACCTCCAAAGAAGACCTCCAGGCCGCCGTCGACCGCATCGCTGCTGAGACCGGCTATGTCAACCTCGTCGTCGCCAATTCGGGGAGCATCGGACCTCCGGTGCGCTTCAATCCGGCTCATTCACTACCGGAGCTACGCCAGACCCTTTTCACCAACTTCTCCATGGACGGAATGAACGACACGCTGAATCTCAACGTCACAGCCGCTTTTTTTACCATGACGGCCTTCCTCGAGCTGCTCGACGCGGGCAATAAACAGGCGTTGAAGGGCGGCTTCGGAAAACCGCTTAAAGAGACCAGCGACGTGCCAATCATCCAAAGCCAGGTCATCTTCACGACTAGTGTATCGGCCTTTAGTCGGCATTGGTCATCGTCGCCTCCCTACCTAACAAGCAAGGTTGCCATTATGCAAGTGACTAAGCATGCCAGCACCCAGTTGGCTAAGTTTGGGATTCGTGTGAATGCCATCGCCCCCGGATGTAAGTATCTCAAGTCATTGAGCGATATGACTGGATTGAGAATACCAGGTGGCTAATGTGTAATTGCTTAAAGTATACCCTTCAGACCTAGCTTCTGTGTTAATAAACGACCGAAAGCCGGAAAAAGAGTCTATCGATGATCAGAGATTCATTCCCGCCCGGCGGTTTGGTGGTGATGAGGAGATGGCCGGAGCCATTCTATATCTTAGTAGCCGCTCCGGAAGCTACTCCAACGGGCTCATTCTCACCACTGATGGCGGTCGGCTGTCTGTTATGGCCGGGACATACTGAAGTAGCATAGCAAATGGATTCTAAAAGCAACAGCTTAATGCTCAGACGCTGTAATATCATTACGCTTTTGGTGTTTTGGAGCTCGAGTTCTGGGGTACGACTGATGCTCCTCCTGGCTCTGCGCTCCATTTTTCTTAAATCCACGCAAAGTTGCAAAGTTGTTACATGCGGTGCGGCTTATGTGACCACAATTTGCTGTCGCTGTTGGAAAAAATCTCCACCTCTCTTATTCTACAACGTATAGCTTGGCTCTGTACTCCCGCCTGCAGAATCTTGATACTGCCGTTGTGGAACCCAAAGGCCCGGAACACCAATACGCGTTCTTTACTGCTTCGTCTCAATCAATTAAGACTTGGGTTTATTGCGGCAATGTAGACGTGGCTGACTCCATTGAATCTAGAAAACTATTCAAATTCCTATAAAACTCCTGAAATTATACAACCTTCTAGCGGTCGAAGCGCTGCAGCGTAATTTAGCAAGAAACGTCATACTAACAGATTTCAAATGGCTTGGAATTATGAATTTGGGACTTTAACAGCAGATCTGGCAGATCTAGCTGTTGGGTGAGAAAATACCGATTACCAGCTGTATTGAGATTACCACTGAGGCGTCAATTCTGACACTGATAGTTGCCAAAGCCATGGCAGAGCCGCTCGTTTGAGAACAACGCACTGCATAATCCATCATCTTCTCAATAGTACGTACTCATAGGTCTCAAATGTCTCTTTTGTAGGGATGCCATGAAGATGTCGCCGAGCCCCGAGACTTGGTAAATTGGAGGGGTGAAATAATGACCGTGCCAATCAGAACCACAGCTCCGCACCCTATAAAATTGGGCGAAAAATGGCCGAAATTCACGGCTGTGGCTCTTCAAATATTACTTATGCCTACTCGTATTTCGAAATGACTTACAGTCGGCGGCATGCTAATCCACAGATGAGGATTAACATATTCCCAAGATGCTCCAAACAGAGACATATGTCATCGACCCCATTCAAACCCCAGGTCTTGTCCATGCAGCCAACTTGACAGAGGAAAGCGCCAAAACGACAGAGGAGCTTCTCAAGCACAACAATGAAAACTATCACATCTTCTTCACAATGGAAGATCACATGGGCGTAAGTCTTTTTATAATTTTGGGTGCAGACCTAAGTCATATACGTTTTATCAGATCAGCTAAGCAGACGCGAGAAAAGGTTTATTTACATAACCATATCGCTCACCATGATCTGACGCTCTGGGCTCTAGGAGCAAATCCGGAGGTATTGAAATCCCAGCATCATCGTAACGGCCTTTACATGCGGGACGCCATGATCATAGTCGATCCGGTCGTGCAGGATCTCGAGGATGATTTCGTCTTCAACAAATGCCTCGGTAAAGAAGAGCACTTCCGCAACTTCGAAAGGTATTTCCTGAATCGGATCACGAGGGATGGATATCAAGCGGTGATGCAGAAATACCTTTTAGGAGATGGAGAAATCGCCAAAGAAATGCATTATCACATTTACATGGGTACGTGAGCAACGTCGTAAGGCCGAAACTGGTCGACACCTTGAATCGGGAGAGACCAGCTGACTTGATGGACATGTACTGTGCAGGCTATATGCACGGCCTCATCCATATCGGTCTCGCATTCGAATTCCAACAGCCTCTGCTCTTGGCGGAGGGGCTGGCACAGGCTGCGGTGCATCACGACTGGTGGTATACGGAGTATCTCTCCGCGGCTGAGGCGATGGCGGCCGAGGCGAAAGAGTCACCTCTGCCACTAGCTACCATCATTGACATGGAGCGCGAGGATCCCAAGATCAGCACCGCCTCGAGTTACGAATACCACAGTCAGACACGAAAGTATTCCGGCCGTTGGGCCATGGACAAAGAGATGGCCCGGGACGGGATCCTACCAAATGCGAAGGCCGAGATCGTGCGCCTGGCTGCGCGGTGGCGCGTAAACCCGGATGATCTGGAGAGGTCCACAGCAGAGCTTGTCAATGGTGCTGGTACGTCTCTTATCCGGATTGATTATCTGAGTAGCTGAGCGTCTGAATAGCCGGCTAATGCAGCCCAAAATTTACAGTCTATATCACAGCCGGTGCACAAAGGCCTCCGTATGAGTGCGCTTTTGACTTCTGGCTCTTGCATGTTCTGACTGCGAGCATTGGGCATGTCTCCTTTCTCAAAGAAGAATCCATGACGAAGCAACAAAAGGCACGTCTCGTTGAGTACAGCGGCCGAGTATTCTTGATGACCTACGCCGGCATGGGGTGCCCACAGCTACGGCTAGATTATCTCTGTGGACACCGATCCAAACTCCCCAACCAAGGCTGGCCCGAGGTATTTGCACGTACGTGCTTGCACGAGGATGACGGACACATGTCGAAGATGATCCGATCCACGAAGCTCTGCGAAGACATTTGCAAGCCCTACGACCACCTGCCCGAATTCAGGGTCAAGCAGCATATGTTCTTGATCGCTGGAATTGCAATGATCGATTCGGGGTCTGCGCAGCCGATGACATGGACAAAACACTGGGATTTCGTCCGCGGCGCTGGGTGGGAGGATGCGTGGAAAAGGTTCCCCAAGAGAGACTACTGAAGGTTATTTATGTGAGTACACGTTCTAGACATTCCACCTAGGTAATTACCAAGGCGTAAGCCTTTCTTATACTATACCTCTTTACGAAACATCGCGAGAGTCATGACCTACCTACTGTGGATCAGCATCCCCAACATACTCTGCAGCAAAGAATAAATTGTAGCGTTATACAGGGTGTCCCGTCATGGACTACCAGGCATTACCTATCCAGCTCAGGTCTATCCAGGTGAAACAGCCACCTACCTACATACCTGGAGAATTAGGTGCTGTTTATGTGACTTACTTAGAGCAATACACACAAAAAGGAACCGCTAGGCTTGCCAATTCACTCACAGAACTTTGAGTTATAATTGATACATCCCTAAACTTTCTATGGCCAAGAAAAAAAGAGCGAAAGTCGTCCGCGTGACAGGCGGAAATCATTACCACTAGTCTCTAGATTATCAAGGATAGATACCTAGTAAGTCGAACTCCAGAAATGCATATATACAAATTAGTTTGAGCTCTACTTCCAATGAGCAGACCCCAGTGCGACTCTCTTGTTTCGTTAATGTATCATTGTCGCGATGGAATCCCCTCCTAATCTTAAATCCCGTCTTGGCAACTATATGCTCGATTGGGGAATTCCCCATCAGTCCACAACCTATCCTATTATCCCTTTGAGTCACACCCGACAGACGACTGTACCTGTTTGCACTCCCCCAATCGGGTTCGATGGATCAGTAAGCTATCTTGATATGGCGGTGCGGCGTTGGGTCAGCTACGCCACACATGGAACAATTCTGCCGAGTACCAGAAGGGTTTCATTTGTTGTATGATTCGGCTTAACCACACCAAATAAATTATGCAGGAGACCTTGTGGCTAACAGTTTCGTTACAAATGTATGATGATTTCTTCTGAACAATGATTAGCGTTGTGTCGGACTCCGGAGAAGTGCATGTGTTGACATCATGTGCGAGCGGGTGAAAGTGGGCCTCAGCCTCAACCGCTGCAGACTTCACCACTCCAACGCTTTCATCTCTAAAAGCCATCCACCGGCCCCCCATACGACCTCCGGTCTTTAATGTCTAGATGCATATGCGGCGGAGCTTGATTATGGGACTACTTTGCGCCGACTGTCTTCACTTCCTTAAATGGGTTAAGCTTAGCTCAGGTACCGGCTCAAGAAGTCATTAATGAATGGCAAATCCACTTGGGTCTCCGCGTTCTCCATGGATCCTTGACCAATATGTGGTAGCACGAGCCTCCCTGCTGGAAAATCCACCTGAGACTTGGTAAAGATTATGGAGCGGGAACCAATCTTTCATTCCACGATCGTGACGTGGGTTGGATTCTTGTCCCAGCACCCAATCTAACATGACGGTCGTAGCTGCCCTCTCGGTAAGGAGCGACTATCTGTACCGCAAGTGCGTTCCGTTTGAACCGGCTTGCTTGCTCCCTTTATGAAGTCCATGGGCTGCCCTGATCTCCACCAATTTCTCTTCGCACCTTCGACGCCTCCTCCCAACAGACCATGGGTTCTTCGTTGCCCATTGCTGTCCTCTTGCTGGCTGTATGCCAATGGGCACAGACTGGACCTGTTCCTCAGTCGAGTCCAGCTGCAGGGGAGCAGCCAGGCAATTACAAATGGCTCAGTCCAGTCTATCCTTCCTTGTTCTCGGTGCAACTGCCAATGCCACCAGTCGCAAGTCCGATCTCGTTGGTGATGTCCTTCCTCTAACTAGGATAATTACTAATAAACCGACAGATCGGAGGTGATCGATGGCGTAACAATCGATTATTTTGAGGAGACTATCGAGTCTTTCTCATATCAGGAATACCCGAACTTGCCAAAAACAAACCTTGTTGGAATGAATAGCAGTTACCCCGGGCCCACGTTCCGCGTTCAGAGAGGGCACGAAGCGGTTGTTCGAATCGTGAACAATGACAACTACGATGACAGCAACACCAACTGCCATGCTATTCATCTGCATGGGTCATGGAGTATGCCAAATTTCACCCAGTATTTCTTTGGTCACTTGCTAATTATTTGCAGCACACGCGGCTTGGGATGGTTGGGCGTCAAACATTTTCTGCCCGGGCCAGTACATGGACTACTACTACCCTAACTCACAAAGCGGTCGGAGCCTTTGGTACCACGTAGGTTGCCTCTAAAGTTCGCCTTGATGCCGTGTCTTGTTAACATTCAATAGGGCCACGCCGATCACCACACTTCCAAATCCGCGTACTATGGCATTGGAGGATTCTGGATCATTGAAGACGAGGAAGTCACTGCGATCGGCCTGCCAAGCGGCGATTACGACATTCCGCTCTTGATCAATGCCAGACAATACCAATCAGACGGACAATTGTTCTTCCAGGAGGGAGCACTCATTTACGGCGATGTCATCGAAGTCAACGGCCAACCGTGGCCTTACATGAATGTAGAGCCACGGAAATATCTGTTCCGTCTGGTGGATGCTGCAATCGCACGAGCGTTCATGCTGTCTGTCCAAGATGCCGGCGGAAATGCGATCAACTTTGACGTTGTGGGATCTGATGGAGGCTTACTGTCCCAGTCCGTGTCGACGAATTCTCTTTCTCTATCCATGGGAGAGCGATGGGAAATTGTGGTGGACTTCTCCAATTACTCCAACCAGAACCTCACCATGATGAATGCTCGTCATGTCCAGGAAGATGCAGATTATGCGGAAACCGATAAGATCTTGCGATTCGTCGTTGGCAGCTCGGTTAGTGACTCTTCCAACAATGGGGACGTTCCAACCCAACTCGCTTCAAACACATTCCCCGTCTCAAAGAGCGAGCCTGATCAACGATTCGTTTTCCTGCTCGGCGGCAACAGGACGGATCCTACCGAGTGGACAATCAATGGTGTAACCTTCGATGACCCCAACAACCGCATTCTAGCAAATCCCGCATTGGGTTCAACCGAGCTATGGGAGATAACGAACGGCGGCGGTGGTCTGCACCCAGTTCATGCTCACCTCATCGACTTTCAGATCGTGTCTCGGTCTGCAGGCTTTAGCAATGGCGTGAGCGGCGTCTTGCCCTACGAAGCCGCAGCCTGGAAGGATGTGGTATACGTCGGTGAAGGCGAAACGGTACAAATCCTCGCCAAGTTCGCGCCATGGGCTGGTGTTTACATGTTCCACTGTCACAACTTGGTCCACGAAGACCATGCTATGATGGATGCATTCAACGTCTCCTCCCTTGTGGATTTCGGATATCCGGAGGTGCTGGATTTCCAAGACCCTGAGGATCCACGCTTCCTTGGCAAAGATCTTACGAGCGACGCTACAGGCGCTGCCGCGGGATCCGCTGCGATCTCTAGCTTCGCAGCTCTCAGCGCATATGCGAATGCTGCTTCCATCTACTCGGACATCAACGCTGCTACAGTGGCAACACCAACACCTTCGGTGACTGCCAATGCGCAGATGTCCTTTGGCGCTGGGCAGCCTTCTTTGTCTTTCAACGGCGGACCTGCTTCGTTCACGGCCGCAGCTCCATCTTACACGGCGTTCCCATCGAACGGTCCGGCCGCGCAGGAACCTGCTGCTGCGACAGGGACTGGAAGTAGCCAAGGAGCGCAAGCGTCACAATCATGGGGCTACAACTCTTGAGTATTTTCTTGTGCCATGTACGGTGAATACCTATTTACTTAATGTATAAAATAGAGAAAAGTTTCAACGTGTGACTGTACAAGCACTTGCAGTTTACCATAGAATCTGGTCATGATGAATGAGCGAGAAGTATTAGCCTGTTTTGACTTCAGCCACCACCTGGCACAGCCAAACTTAAGAAGCCATGACACCTTGGATGTTTCGAAAATTTTTTTGTAGTATCAGGTCCTATCATGTATAGACATAGTCGTGTTGGAAAAGACCATGCTTTGCGTTCCGTCTTATAACGTCCGATTTGGGACGGGTCGGTTTGTCCGTTTCCTCTCGGGTAAAGCAGGCTTGGTGTTTGTTTGTTAGAGGTGGGTGGGATGGTGTCATGGTCAACTTTACAATGTCTATGTTGAATGCAACGCTTGTAGTTTGGGGAAGGAAAGTGTTTTTAGACTAATAAATTAACAACGTTAATTTCTCGCCTGTTCTCAATATAATTAAGACTAGAAAATTAACCAAAGTAATGTTTTGTATGTGGAGACTTGATACCATAATGAAATTGATGTAATATATCGAGTAGGAGGTCGGATACGGCTTCTAAATAATAGTGGCTGCTAAGGTGTCGAAAACGAGCGTTTTTTCCTCCGCTCAAGGGCCTGAGAGACGGGCCAGAGATCAACCGATTTTGTCTCTTCCATAAAAGATGTCACAGCGTTGTAAGGCTACAGATCAAACACCACATATACAATTAAGTCTAAACAATGGTAGAAAACAAATTAGCAAGGGGGTGAGGTGTTTTGGTGGCGTGGACCGGGCACTTAGGTAAGCACGGCAGGGTGTCCGAAATCTTTGCACAGCCAATTCAAGCCACCAACGGCTCCCAGGCAGCACAACGTTCTCAAACTTCTAATCACGAGTGAGACCGTCAAAGAGATTTAGCACCCGTATTCGTATCGGAGAGATCTTAGAGGATGCTGGGAACGATGTTTTGACTTGGCCCCTGGTAGCACACAGAGGCGTACCTAGTTTACCGGAGTGCTGAAATTACGACGGGACCTCGTGCCTGCCATCGGCGCTTCACGGCTAAAAGCTATCACACGACTTACTTATAATAGAAGCAAAAGTCGGGGCCACCCGCCTGCCCCGAGATTGTCATGATGAGAATCCAGCAACTCTCATTGCAACCACCGTTCCCGCCAAACGCGAGGCGCAATGCAGCCCTACCTTGGAGTACCTCGCAATACTTCAACACCGGCTTCATTTCTTGGCTTATTCCGATTTCATGCTCTGGTAGCTGACATTGCGCAGAGGGCGTTGAGATCAAACGTCCATTGCTGACCGGTGCAACCAGCGGCCAGCTGAAATTAGAGCATTTTTGCTTTGCAAGCGGGTATTTTTCTTTGTCATAGCAGCAACAAGGTCGGCGATGCTCGTTTATCTTGTTCATTGCTCCGAAAAGAAAAGTGGCGCAGTGCAGTCGTAGCGTGGTCCCGGTAAATCTTCACGGTGACTGTAGGCACTGACCTACAGCATCCTATCTCATGCGATGCCCAGAGCATTCGTAGCCACAAGATCTTGTTAGGGGATTATCAGCGAATCACACCTGTCGAAAACCGATTCATTCAAGAAACTGTTCAAGGTGGAGACCGATTTTGTGATTTATGGCCAATCAGACCTCTGCATTGCTCGTGGCGACGCGAAGGATGCCGTACCCATGAAATGCAGAGGGATGCTGTCCGAGTACGATCCTGAAACGCAGTGGCGCGCTGAAATGCATTGGGGCATTGGCTAGATGGTCGCCTTACTATTCGCCCTAGATGTTGCTTCGTAGTTCGATGTATGTATGTATAAAGGCTTGGTATCATCTCGTCACGTTCAAAGAAACAGCACTCTCTCCTTCAATTACTTACATACCTTTACACTCGCTTCTTTTGTTGATACTATTTGGTGGAAATACTTTTGAATATCTAGCCACCGACTACCTTCGTTTGACTTACTAGAACTCACCCCCTACTCTATTGCAATGAAGTTCGCTCTGGGTACCTTGGCGGCCGTCAACGTCGTCCTGGCTCAACATGATACCTCATCTAGACTGGACAAGCCTACTCTAGTTGATAGCCTTTCTTATCTTGAGCAAGGTCTCGAGGACAGCCTCGCACAAACATCATATACACTGAACCAATGGACGAATGGGCAGATCCCTAAAGACTGTTTCGATATTGCAAACGACGAACAGCAAGCTCCCACGGACTACGAGACCTACGAAGTTACGTACAGCGATTGTGGGGATCCATGGCTCTTCTGCTACCATAAGAACTCCGAGGTCACTATCGACTCCATGGCCCGGCAATTCAGTCAGCTTCCTATTCAAATGCGTCAATGGGTCAGGCATATTGTCACCATCCCAAGTGACAACGGGTGGGCATACAATTCAAACGGCAACATCGTCTTCTTTCGACCCGTCGATGATATGACCAATGTGTTCGTGCACGAGACCGGCCACTCGCTTGACCTTCTGGGCGCCTACGGCTCCCAACTCTCCAGCTCCGACAACTGGTGGGACAATTACAACCAGGATCCCAACGTTCCGGACGGATACGCCCAATCGGACGCTTTGGAAGATGTTGCGCAGAACACTGTCGTTGCTGTCTACAATGAGAACGTTGCTGGTGGTTATAGCGGTATTGAACCAAACTACGAAAACATCTTCCACCAGTTCGCTACGATCATCACGGTAGCGCGCGACAACGGCGAAGGCAATAGCATCATCACGCCGGGAGAAAACGCGCAATGCGGCCATCGTCTTACAAACAGCGACCCCGTCAATGCCGATGGAAGTACCCCAAGTCGCATACGTCGAGATGTTGTGGATGTCACTTTGAAGTTCGCTGAGCCTATAACGCTTAGCGGCGAGGCTCCTAGCACGAAGGATAGGTGCCAGCTCTCGTGGTAATCTCCGTGTTTTGGAATGTCAAGTTTTGTGCTTCATCCTTTTGCAATGCATTTGGCGGTGTTTTTTTTTTTTTTTTTTTTCTTTTTTTTCTTCCCTTCTTTTCTCTCCTTCGGATAATTGTGATGTACTAAATTCCGCTGCAGGCCTGTTAGTCATGTATTTTCTCAAATCGAGTTCTCAACTATGCGAATTGTCGATAGTATTGGCTCCACAAGACCAATGTGCAACCTACAAGAGCATCACTTTGCAAAGTCAATCTTTGGCTGTGCCCTCAATCTTTGCGCTCGTGAAAGACGCACTTTCTATATTCGATCCTAGAATTATTTTCCTTTGCTCAGTAAACCTTCAGATTGTAGAAAAGCCCCGGAAAGTCTGCAGCAGATTCTCTTCCCTTCTCACCTCCCCCTTCCCACAATGCAACCCCATCGTACGCGTGTTTGCCAACAGTATCCGAGATATTGTTGCAAGGCATTTTCTCAATTCGGATCCTTCTATAACGTTTTCGTATATCATACGTATTTGTTTGTCATCTACAGGAAAGATCCATTTATGAGAAGCTTGACCATCTCGTTTTCTAGACTGAGCATCCCCACCTTATCCACGAAGGCGCAGAAAGCTCTCCGTCTCTCATAATTAACGGCTGTGGCATCCTGATACCCGTACGGGCAGTCTCCAGTATAAAATCGCTGAAAAAAAGGCGCAAAGACGTCCGAGTCACCTTCGAGCAAATCCATGGCCTTGCGACGGACGCTTTCCAATCGCCGTGGCGCGCTCTACCGGAGAAAGAAGAGTTGAAGCAGGTGAGCTTCCAGTGCATCCAAAACGTCTCGGCCCTTTGGCTTTCGGGATTCCCAACTGTGATTGCAACAATGCGACCAAATCTAGAAAGTCATGGCGAGGGAGTTGGCAAGGTTGTGGAATGGCGTAACGCTTGACTATGGAGACTCGAGGCGTGCTTACTTTCGAATAAGAGCAACTGCATCGTCGCATTGCTCGTGAAGCTTACGAACGTCTTCCGAAGATGTCACATTGACGACAAAAGTGGTCCAGAAATTGTCGGAATGGAAATGGGCGACAAAGAGTAATCCCGCAATTTAGCTATCATATGGTGTATGAGGGAACAATGAATCACGTTGATGACAGGCTTCTGGGCGAGAGCCGAAATTGGAATCGTCCGGTATGTGCTTCATGACATAGGGGCATGTTCGAGGGCACACGAGTGGATTTGGGCACCATTTCACTCTCACAAGGCTGACTTCGGGCTAAGATAAGTGCAGGAGTATAAGTCAATGTATAAAAGGTCATCATCAGAACTGCTACTGCCTGTAATGCGTGAAGGTGCCACCGAGCCTCTGAATCCATGTCCTCAAGGATTCCAAGTTGTGGAACGCTGTAGAAAACGGAGTATTCTACGTCTCGCGAGAGCTGGGTTCAAGCTAGAAGTTGCCTCAAATCTCAGGTGATGGACGTAGATGCAGGGCTGTGTGTGCAGTGTATACTGGAATCATCGAAAGCCTCGATCAGAATGAAGTCTAGTATATATATATATATATTGCTCTTGATAATCTCGACGACACGGAGTGACGCTGGCTACAGTCAAGTCACCGTTGCCGCTGTTTCCTTCTCGGCATTCTTTGCAACCTTCAAGCAGGCAATTTCCACCAGCTCCTTTACCTCTTTCGGATCCGCTAAGAATCGTGCACCGTATTCTTCCATTACTTGGCAGCGCTCTCGCATGTTGATTGCCATACGTATACGAGCAACGTCGCTCGGCAACGCCAATTGGTGCTCATATCTGAGTACAAAGACGCCGCCTTTACGGGGCCAGCCGAAGATCGTAATAGCTTTCTGTTCTTTCGTACCAGTCTTGTCCCCAATGAGGAGTTGACGCTTGTCCTGCGGATGACGCCACCACTTTGCGCCTATGCAGCGTAGTTTGTCGCAAAAAGCGTCTCCTCGGTGGGATCTGAGGATGTAGCAGAGGACTGGAAGCGGTCAATTCCGAGGAAGAGCGCCTCCACGACATCAATGTTGCGCTTTGCGAAGATCCCGCCTGAAGGATACCCTGTTACGAAACAGCCTTCATAGCAGAATGTGACGCGCCTCTTCATCTGCTTCCCGTGATATGCGGCCGTCATACGCTGCCTCCTTGACACAATCGGCAAGATTCCTTTGTACACTAGCTTGCGTTAGTGGTAGATACATAGATTGCTGAACTCGTGAAACGAAGGCACATAAGAGAGTTAGGATAAAGACACTTCTGAAAGAGTTTCGAGAGCAGTAGATCGGTGTTGCAGGTTGGGATACCTCCAGTAGGCAGCCGCAACACGCCGTTACGACACAGCAATGCTCAATGTCACGTTTTTACTCGACCAAGGACACTCCAAGTGACTGCTGATCTCTCAGAAGAAGCAAGTCTGTTCCGTTGCCCTTAAGTCTGCGTCATGGACGGCTGTTCTCTCTCCTGGTGATTGTCACTACCCGTAGCGACAGCAAATAAGATGGGATTACTCTTTTCAGGTGAAACGCAAGACTATAGACCGCCTAGCATGAATGAGTTGGGGCGTATGCACCATAATCGGCGCAAGTGACCGATCAATCTGGAAACTAGTAGAGAGATGGCATCCTAAGCAAATCTCAGGAACACGAAGTTTCAAGTAGAAATGGCCCCCAAGGTGAATGCTTCCTCATCTTCAATTTTGATGCATCGTCATTGGCGGGGCTCGGTTGCTGTGCCAACTGTTTTGCGCCTCGGCCGTCAACTCCCGAGCCTCCATCATGCAGGTCGGAGCGGCCACTATTGGTAGTTACTTGGTACATTCGTTTGCTACTTTACACCATTGCATTGCTGTTTAAGACATAGACTCAAAATACCAGAGTTCTTTACGACCCTTTTGTCCTAGAACCATCTTTCATCGCCTCCATGGCGACCGACGGCGGCGCCTCCTCGATTTCGGTCGCCGTCCGTGTTCGACCTTTCACCATTAGAGAAGCCGCACAGCTGGCAAAGATAGATGATGGCCCTCTGTTCTTCGGTGACGGGTCACTTGCTTCAACTGCCGCCCCAAAGCTTTCGCAAAAAGGTCTCAGATCGATTATCAAGGTCGTAGACGAAAAATGCTTGTGAGCGCTTCAGGATCCAGTCTTCGCGGATCGCAACTGATACCGAGCCCAGAGTTTTCGATCCACCTGAAGACAATCCGGTACAGAAGTTCTCGAAATCGATAGTCCCTCAAGGTAGACGCGTCAAGGACCAGACATTTGGTTTTGATCGCGTCTTCGACGAAAACACGAGCCAAGGCGATGTCTACGACGCAACCACAAAGAACCTCCTGGATAGTGTCTTGGATGGTTACAATGCGACAGTATTCGCGTATGGCGCCACAGGGTGTGGAAAGACCCACACCATCACGTATGTTTTCAAACTCGTCGTTATTGAACATAGCTGATCAGATTGCAGTGGCACTGTGCAACAGCCGGGCATCATCTTTCTCACAATGCAAGAGTTATTCGAACGGATACAAGACCTCCAACAAGACAAGGTTACCGAGATATCCCTGTCGTACTTGGAAATATACAACGAGACCATCCGCGACTTGCTGGTACCTGGTGGCGGCAAGACAGGATTGATGTTGAGAGAAGATCAAAATCAAGCAGTTTCGGTAGCCGGGCTATCGAGCCATCATCCTCAAAATGTATTCCCACCGTTGCATTGGAAAAACGTTGGCTAACGCGTAAATAGGTGCAAGAGGTAATGGACATGATTGTACGAGGAAACGAATATCGAACCATGTCCCCCACCGAAGCCAATGCTACATCATCACGCTCTCATGCAGTACTACAAATCAATGTATCACAAAAGGACCGAAACGCAGACATCAACGAGCCGCACACCATGGCGACTCTCAGTATCATTGACCTTGCTGGCAGCGAGAGGGCAAGCGCCACGAAGAATCGCGGAGAGCGACTCATGGAGGGCGCCAACATCAACAAGTCTCTTCTTGCGCTTGGCAGCTGCATAAACGCATTGTGTGATCCACGCAAACGCAACCACGTACCATACCGGAATTCGAAACTCACGCGTCTACTAAAATTCTCGCTTGGTGGTAATTGCAAGACGGTCATGATTGTCTGTGTTAGCCCTTCAAGCGCTCATTTCGATGAGACACAAAACACGCTACGATATGCGAATCGAGCAAAGAATATCCAGACTAAGGTGACAAGAAATGTTTACAATGTCAATCGCCATGTTAAGGACTTCCTCAAGAAAATTGATGAGCAACGGCAACAAATCGATGAGCTCAAGGCTGCACAGAAAGAATTCGAAAGCATTGCATTCTCAAAGTTCCGCAAGCTCAATGAGAAAAAGGAGGGGACCGCCAAAGAAGGTATTCACCGCATTCGGGCTTCATATGAACATTCTGCGTCAGAACGCCAAGAGAGAACAAACGGCATGCGGAAGTTGCGTCAAATCGAGCGAAGAATTGGCATGCTGAGCTCCTGGATCGCGGCTTTTGACAATGTCTGTGAGACTCGAGAGGAAGAAGACCCCCCAAGGAATTTACTCGCAATGCGCAAGACGGCTCAAGGCATCCAAGCCGAACTAGAAGGAAGCAGACAGCACTACCACCAGCGCTTGGCCAAGAGCAATTGGGAACGCTCGGTTGATACGGCACTCCAGACTGGTATCAGACAGTTGCAAGAGCAGCATGGCGACGGTGTCGTGGACAGCTCAGACATCGCAAGCTTGACAAAAGAAGCCGAGCTGCTCAAAGCGAAGGGCGAAAGAGAGACATGTGCAAGTGTGCTGGAGCAAGAGCGAAGCGGAGATGCAGCAATGGTGCAAGTGCTGCTTACGGCGCATTTTGAGACGATTGCAATCTTGAACCAGATTCTTCAAATGGACGAACAGGAAGCGGTGGAGGCTGCAAAGAAAGTCTTAATGAAATTGCTGACGAGCTGCTCCGAAGCAACTTCTCAGGTCATTAAACCGGATGGAGGACTCGGCTTACCTCCAACAGAAGCATTTCCCCCTACGAGGCAAGGTACCCCTAAGCGCAGAAAGGGCGCCAATCTCATGGGTCCGAGCCCAGTGAGACCGCGCCTCAATGCCTCCCTAGTTGCAGAGACATCGCATGCATCCAGCTCCTCACCCATCAAGGCCTCTCCTCGCCGACGACCCAAATTTGGCGGCAGTCGTAAAGGCGTCGCGTTCACACCAAAGAAGAAGAGCCCGGTGAAAGTCAAACGGGCCGTTAGATGGCGCGACGACACCGAAGATGGCACGCTCGCTGAGTTTGAAAAGACACCCATTCAGGCCACATCTACACCAGAAAAGGCCTCTATTGTGGAACTTCCACCTGCCAAACCGAGTCCCAACCCACCCTGGCCTCCCACAGCTCTCACGTCCGGCATGAACATAGTTCCAGTAGACGGACCAGGCTCTTCGCCAATTCCAACACCGCCGGAAGCTTCCATGGACATCAGACCACGCAACAACCGTTTTCAGGCCGGCTTCCTCTCGAAGCACGCTGGTGCTTCATCCAACACTTCTCCTACCCTACCGCCACCACCCACTCTCAACCCTGCCATCCACCTGAATTCCTCCTCCCCAACCGAGCTCTCTCCCCTCCGCGAGATCAACTCCAACTCCGCCCCCTTCCACAACAAATCCCCGCTCTCCAAGGTCGAATCCACTCACCCGTCCTCAGCCGGCCCCACACCGCCGGCCTCCACCGAGCCCTCCGGCTCCGACTCGGAATCCAGCACCTCCAGCCAGAACCTGCACAAGTCTTCTGCCTGGGACCTCGACAAGTCCCTCGCCAAGGAAGTCCGCCACTCCCTCAAACGCAACTCCTCCGTCTCCCGCCGCGAGTCCCTCGCCGCGAACTCGCGGCACCGGCGCCGCAGCCCGACGGGGTCCTCGACGCAGCAGTCGCCGCCGGGCGAGAACGCGTTGTTCACGGCGAGTCAGGCGCGGAGGATGGTGCGTAGTAGTGGAGATGATGGGGGGATGGGAGGGAGGAATAGCGTGAATGTTTTGAGTCCGAGGGTTGGTGCTGCGATGGTGGCGAAGGGACGTGAGGGGATGGGGGCGGGGATGGGGATGGGAGGACAGCATGGGAGGCGGATGACGAGTGATGGGAGTGGGAATGCAGGTCCGAAAGTCAGGGTCAGTTCGGTGATGCAGGGGAATACGATGAGGGGGAGTATGGTCGGTGGGAAGAATGTTTGGAGGTGAGAAGATGGGTGGAGGATGGGTTCCTGAATGAAAGATGTGATGCTTATGGACGAGAGACAAACTGGATTCTGCATACTACCTTGGTTTGACTGGGCCACTTGGAGAAATGTCTGAGTTTTGTTTTGGTGTTTGGGCTTCAAAACTAACCTGTGGGCTTCAAGTCCATACATACTTCTCAGCACGGTATATTCTGACTGTCGGCGGCAGAAGCAATCTCTTTTCAGTTCATGGGCGGCAAACGGAGGATCGAGGCGGAGTAGTCGGGTTTCATCTTCTCTTGGCATTTTGCCATTCTTCGTGGTGTAATACTACACAAGCAAATCTAGAAGGCATACCCTTGCTAGAAAATGTTATGATCGAATCATGCATATTATTGTTGGATCATCTTGGGCGACTTACGCAACGAGAAAGGTCCAGCACTCTCTATTTTGTCCGCTATTATTCATGGGCATCGGATGAGTACCTGTCATCAAAGGTCGTGGCTTCGAAACCCCATTCCACACATTTGACTCAAATGTTTCTCCAGCAAATTTGTCTTCAGTAGCAGGGCTCAGTTGCACTTATACTACAAGTTCTGTACATGAACGACTTACAGTTGAATATCTCTTGGAATTCGCAACTTGTTAGTCGGAGCGTTTGGAGACTACAAGATTTCCTCAAAGGTAAAGTGGAGAGGCAGTATGGCCCCACTCTTCTAGAGATTGCATATATCGAGAGGACAGAGCCATAGGTACGTATTCCAGGAATGATTCTTCGTGGGAACCCAGTACGGATGATTTATTGAAGCTTGATATATTTTGAGAGCGGCTTGGCAGCATAGTCTTATTCTACCGGAGCACCGGCACCGGTCAGGTAGAATTACGATGCTAGGGTGTCAAGACAACGGCAGTCTATGGTATCCGTTTCATAAGGCTCCCCATACTTCTTCCGAAACAGCTCTTGTTTAGCTCTGCACCCCGGGGGTATCTGCAATGCGGAATACGTATTTGACGGCACTGGCCTTGCCATCCTTCAACTTTGCCAGCGCTCCCTGAATGCCTTCCAAGCCCCCCTTCTGGACCTCCTGTGGTTGTGGTTTAAACCAGCCGTCCTGCAGGCCTTTGCCAATATATCGAAAAAAGACAAAGCCAAAGTCCTTGTCGTCGCCGTGGACGGAGCCCACCATGGTTTGAGTCTTTTGGATGGTGGGCGGAATCTCGGAGTATTCCCTACCAGGCAGGACGAGCGTAATGTGTCCGTTGGGATCAAGGACTTTGCAAACGTTCTGGAGAAGAATTGTAATTAGTCTCATAAGAATTGAGGGAGTGAAAATAGCGTTGGAGAAAGTTGAAAGAAATATGTAGCAGACTGACCTGGTAAGAGTTCTTTTCGCTTACGGCGTCATACGCGTACTCCAGTTTTCTTCCTTTCAAAGCATCCTTGATTCCCTGGACAGTGGCCTCGTCACCTTTTCGGTAGTCGACAATGGTGTCGCCCTTGCTTCTGTCAATCAATGTTTCCACATACGACGCGCCACTTCCAGCTACGACAATTATAGGATGTATTTTGCTCCTCTGTGCAAACTGGATAGTATAGGCGCCCACCGCACTGCTACCCCCGTACACTACAAGCGGAATATCCTTCTCGCCCACCTTCCACGGCTCCGGCAGTCCCAATTGGACATAAAGACCTACCGCGGCAGTCATCGCTGCGAGAGGTATTGCCGCAGCTTCTTCGTAGGTGGTTTTTGGAGGGATGTGGAAAGTGGTGTGAGACCAGGCAACGGCATACTCGGCATATGAGCCACCAGGAGTGCGCATCTCGTGGAAGGCAGCGACACGGTCGCCAACCTTAAATTCGGTGACATTTTGTCCGACGGCGGTGACGGTGCCGGCAATGTCGTCGCCTTGGTTCAGGCTCTTCCCTGTCCATTCTGGGTATTTCCACTAGGAGAAGGTTCAGAAAACACGTCAAGTGGCCGAGACTTTGCGCAGAAAACATACGTCTTTAGGGTTGCTGCCGCTGACTACAACCTTAATGACAACTTGGTCGGCGTTGGGTTTGGGGATGTCGGAGTCAACAATGTTAACACTGGGACCGGCGCCAACTATTGCTTCCTTCATGGTGCAGTAGTTGAATCGATGGCCTCCAAAGTAACAGAATAAGACCAGGTACCTACGCCTGCTTGACAAAGTTCAGTGAGAATTTTGAATTGAGAGGAAATTTCGAGATTATATGGCTCCAATGAAAGTTCTGAGAATACACGAAACCCCACAATACCGTGTACCGGTGTACACTGTCAATTATTCAGCACGGTCTCAGGATAATACCGTAGGGAGGGGCTATCTCATTGCATCATTCAAGCGCTATCCGAGGTAAACCCTGCGCTGCGCGAAATGAGGTCACATCAACTGCAGTTTTCGGAGAGAACTCCGAAGAGGACCTTCATTGAGCATAGAGCGCTGAGCCCAATTCTCCCGTATTTCACGAAATCTCTGATTCAGGAATGCGAAGTGCTCGACCACCAGAAATGCTCGTCGTTAGAGAATGAGCGAGGGGGGAGGCACCTTATCTTAGCCTTTGTAAGACCTAGCGTCAGAAAAGCAGCTGCAATCTCTCTGGACTGATAGATTTATTGGTTCTGACAATGGGAGGTCTGGCCATTGATGAACATGGCATCAGATGTCCCCTTGTCCTTCAGGACATTGAGAAGCACGCCGTCGCTACATTGATTGGCGGTAGGTGGATGGAGGAATCACTACTCCGTATTCCTCTCTGAGTATCTTTGATTGGAAATCATGCGTCTTGGAGAGTGATAGGAGTGGGAAAGCTTGGCGAATCGCCGAGATCCGGAGCTGCCAGACTGCACAGCTTGAGGCCGATAGTCTAGAGGATTTGACGGTGAGAACCGGCAGAAAAAGTCAAGAGCACCAGGTCAGCCAATTTTCCACGTTCGCTAAAAATGAACAAAAATTGAGCACTTGACGTTTGTAATTGTCCCTGGCCCAGCCTGCTGGCGCTCCAATGGCGACGAATAATAAGCTTCTTCATTTGCGCACTGAATCTGGCAAGCCCCTTGAGCATCGATCCCCCATTACGCCGTCAACCGCCAAAGCACTCATCGACAACGGATATACCCTCGAGGTCGAGAAGAGCGATACTGAAAGCTCATACCATCGTATCTTTGGGGATGATGAGTTCGAAGCTGTTGGTGCACAATTGGTCCCCGAGAATTCGTGGATGAAGAGCGATGGCATAATCATTGGATTGAAGTAAGGCTTCTCTCAGGAACAAATCCTGAGACCGCTTGCTGAGATCAGTGTATTAAGGGAGACATAGGGAGCTGCCAGAGGAAGAATGGCCTATCAATCATCGTATGATCCATTTTGCGCACTGCTACAAAGGCCAGTCGGGGTGGGAGAAAGTTCTGTCGAGATTTGCAAGAGGTGGAGGGACCTTGTATGACTTGGAATTTCTGCAAGATGAATCTGGACGAAGGGTAGCTGCATTTGGATATCATGCTGGGTGTAAGGCGCTCACCTGGAGCACGTTGGGACAGCTACGAACTACATTGACTAGTCGCAGGAGCCGCATTGGCCCTAAAAGCGTGGAACTGGCAGCTCTTGCACGACGCGAATGAACCGCTTCCAGGCGTCGCACAGTTTACAGAAGGACGAGGATATTACAGGAATGAAGACGAGTCAGTTGCGCAGCTCAAGCAAGACGTATTGACGGGAGAGAAAGTCGCCGGGCGCAAGCCTCGTGTAATGATTATGGGAGCCCTGGGCCGATGCGGGAGAGGCGCATGCGATCTACTCACCAAAGTAGGCGTACCCGAGGATGCTTTGATCAAATGGGATCTTGATGAGACAAGAGACAATCCCGGACCCTACAAAGAAATTGTGGATAGCGACATTTTTATCAACGCCGTATGTTGATCCATTACATTTCCCACTTTTGACGTCAAATATCTTGACTGACCCTTTGAGGTAGATTTATCTCACTCAGAAAATCCCGCCCTTCGTTGACTTTCCTATCCTCAACCACCCCTCCCGCAATCTCCGCGTGGTTTGTGACGTCTCTTGCGATCCTAACTCGGCAAACAATCCCCTTCCCATCTACACGGACTACACCTCCTTCACAAACCCCACAACACCGGTGAAGCAAAAAATTGATGGTCCTCCATTATCGGTCATCTCCATAGACCACCTACCGAGCCTGCTACCCCGGGAAGCAAGCGAGGCCTTCAGTAACGCCCTACTTCCCAGCTTGCTGCAGCTCAAGAACATAGAAACTGCACGTGTATGGGCTGATGCAGAGAACTTATTTAAAGAAAAGTGCGAAGTATTGCCTAGGAACATGCTATGAAGATTTCGATCATGGTAAAAGATTTGTGTCTCGTGTCTACTATATCTCTACATCGAATGAGAAAAGAAATCTGTGCAACTGTTGCTCGCCGTAATTGCAACCATGAAATTAGCGGCGATGCAGGAAGATGATATGCTTTTATACATGAGCTGACTTGATAATGAGAGGCTGCTCCACGACGGGACTCAATGGGCTGCTGATGCGAAGAGCACGATCATTATATTAGAATTCTTTCGCATGCCTGACATTCCTAGTCAGCAAGAATTATAGAAACATTATAGAATAGTTCCAACCGATTGCATAAAGATCTGGGTGGTGCGATGTAGGACCAGTAATTTGAAGAAGCGAAACAATCGGGGCCCTGCATGACGACCTCGGGGGCTCCAGAAGATTGGAGACGGAATTTGAGGCTAACTCCAAAAGGCGAAACTAAAAACATGTGATGTGATTGCTTTATATAAAGGTAAGTCCTTTTAATTCCGGCGCTTACCTTGGGGTCCAGGTTTAGGTACTGTCGGTAGGATGCCTACTTAGTCATCTAGAACACAGGACGTAATGACTCATTCTCAACCCAGATTTTTGGCGGGCGAGGGAATTCATGCAGCTCAGAATTGGCATTCTTGGTGTATCATCTACTCAGTATGACCTCACGACGGCAAAATTCCAGTTGCGATCAGTGTCGCCGCTCAAAACGTAAATGCGCGTTCAAATCAGGGGCTCCGGATGGGCCTGGTCACACCTGCCTCAACTGCTATCGTTTAGGAAACAAATGCACATTCGAATTTGTTACAAGTCGGATAGGTCAAAAGCGGAGAACGATAGCCGGATCCGAAGAAACACCACATCCACACGAGCGAATGAGGCAGCACCGAGACGAACCTGTTCCATACTTATTTACTGACCAATCCATTGACTTTGATTTTACACAACTAAATAGAGACAGCAATAATTCCGGATTCTTGAGCGTGGAGCTTGATCAAGCCAATTTTGCTGCGTCGGATGGTCCGAATGACCTGAATGAGATATGGTCGTTTATGGCAGGAGAAATGCCAGACCCAGCAGCAAGCCTACCTGGGTCTACACGGCCTAGCCTCCCTTCGTCACCACGTCGTACTCATGTCAATGAGAACGGTCTTTCCGGGTTCTGGAGTGGAAGCCCTATCAGACTGCTCAATTCAAGCGTCACAGTAGATCTACTCGGAGCCTGTCTTGATGACGCCTACAGATCCATGATGTATGGGATGGAGTCGAGATACTTAACTTACACATGCAACCCCTTCACAGAAGATCACAAGTATCGCTTTGGTGATGAAAGCTATTCCACTTGGCCAGTTACACAGGGCAGTCAAAGCGCATTTCTTGATTTGTCTGACAGTCCAATTATATCAGATACCGCGGTGCGACCCTTCACAGCTACATCCGAATCATTGGTACTGTTTGACTTTATCGATCTACCAGGGTCACCGAAGAACTCGGACCCTGGAGCCACCAAAGTTACATTCGTCGGTCTGGCTCGTTTTTTGGACCATTTTGGTACTCTTTATGGCAACAAGCTGGACAGGCAGACCAGAAATGAGGACGAAACTACCTTAGTCACTGCGCAGCAAGCCTTTGCGCTTCAGTGGTCTCCATGTGACAAACCTGGAGGGACAAATTCTATCTCTGCATCGTCAAGCAATAATTCTCAGATTTTCGCCACTGCCTGGTTCAATGCGCGTTCTCGAATCCTGAACGCTAGACCCCATCGCTCGTTCACACGCATTTATACTATGCTTCTTTTCCATATGACTAGTGCTCCAAAAGAGGCCAAAGATGCGATACCTGAAATGGATGATATTCTTGATCAAAGTCTACATCAATTTTTGGACTTGAAAAACCTAGTTGAGGAGTATTGTAATCATTTGGGTCCTGCATCAGTATATCGAATGCTCCTTGAATCTTCTGTAAGAGTATTCCAATGGTTCGCTTATATTAAGGACACGATGGCATCCATCGTATCTGATAGAGTATGCATGCTTCCAGACGCACCCGCCAAAACTACACGTATGTCTTTTCTCGAGAACCTTGACTGAGACTGGAAGCTAAATAGATAATAGATGCGTCTTCCATCTCCTCTTCTTCGGAGATAATTAGATGGGAACATGAAAATTTGAATAATAGGGATGTAACCTTAACATGTCAGAAAGCGGTCAGTCGTGTATATCGACTGCTCAGACAAGTTGTTCATGTGAAGCGAAGTCTGCGCGAATTGCAACCCAATGCTCAAGCACTTTCACTATTTGACGCCTTAGACACATCTATCAACATTATTGAGGACTTCAATGCGGACTATGGCGAATTTTGCGATAAATGCATGTGTAACTTTTTAACTCTATCCGAAATCTCAAAACTATCTTCTGGTATGTTCCCCATCTTTGCTACTCTGCACAATTCGCTAAGGCACTTCATGACCAGGCTTTCTGGTTCTGTTTTGGACTTTGGGAGTCCTTTCCCTTGTAGAACAAATCTACGCTGCCCATAATCTCGGGATGATCACCCAGGAATGTAATACATTTTCGAAAGCTCGTGAATACGAAAAGACCGCCATTTCCTCTGGAGGTGCTATTGCGAATCACATTGCCAACTTATCTACGAATGGCCATATCAGAGTTTCAGGCGGTTCTGTAATAAAACTACCTTTCATCTCGCACCACGCGAACCCTGCACCCGTTGTTGCAATGCTGAGCAAAACGATCGAACACATCATTCAGCGCAATACTTGGAGCTTTGGAGTGGGTGAAGGAGCCATGGCAGGGGAGATTGAGTCCGCGCACATGGAAATCTGGATCCCCTTGCTGAAGCCTCTTCTGTCATGCTTGGTAGATTTTGACACCACAGTAGCTGGATCACAGACAACACGCATTGCGCTCCAGAAATTGATGAGGACGCATAGCGACATATTGATGGATGCTTGGGCGGTTGATGAACCTGAGACACTGTCGAACTGGACACAAGCACTTCGTCCCTAATTAGGGACACGCAAAGATTGCAAACAGCAGACACAAAGTCACCGATGCTTCGAATACATGCAAAGATCGCTTAGCTCTTACATGGTCAACACCGCCCGGAACCTCACTTTCCCGCTGAGCATATGCTCCAAGGCCTCATTCGCCTGCGCCAAGGGAAATTTTTCAATCATGCAATCCACCCCCTGCGCATCCGCGAAGGCGATTGCTTCTTCGCAATCGAGCGCGTGGCCACAAGGCCACCCACGCACGCTCAATGCGTTCGGAACCAGTTGCACCGTGTCCACTGGAATGGGCCCAATGGCGGTCCAGAGCAATAGTGTGCCCGCTGGCGCGAGGCCACCGAGCAAAGGCGAGATGATTTTTGGGTTGGGAGCCGTGACGGCGATCAAGGCTGCGCCGCCTAGTTTCTGCAATTCTGCTGCTACGTCATGGGCTTCCGTGTCGATGTAGTCGTTCGCTCCGAGTTTCAGGGCGAAGTCTTTCTTAGCCGTCCCTCGACTGAGGGCGACGGTGCGAAAGCCCATTTTTCGGGCGTACTGGATTGCCAGATGGCCCAGCCCACCTAGGCCTTGCACGGCGACAACGTCGCCGGCTGTGCAGTTCATATGTCGCATGCCGTTGAAGACGGTCACGCCTGCGGGACGAGGGAAAATTAGCGTGACTGATGCGGATGGTCCGACTCGTTCTGAGCAGTTAGAATGATCATAGCTTACCGGCACACAGGAGAGGAGCCACCTTGGCCGGGTCGA
Source organism: Astrothelium subdiscretum (assembly GCA_021030935.1). Taxonomy (NCBI): domain Eukaryota; kingdom Fungi; phylum Ascomycota; class Dothideomycetes; order Trypetheliales; family Trypetheliaceae; genus Astrothelium; species Astrothelium subdiscretum. The sequence goes on along the minus strand of JAGFMW010000064.1, from coordinate 104,075 downwards.
CGTTCTTGGGGACGCGAACAACTACCTCTGTACGAATGGTCGTGTACTCGCCATAACCGCCATCCCGAAAGACGCCGTTGACAGTTTTATTTTCGCACATTTGGAACTGTCCACGGTTGCAAGCTCGACAGACGTTGTCGTGACCGCCGTGCCACGCCCCACCAACGCGGTCGCCTACTTTCCATTTCTTCTCGCTCCGGGGAACAGCGACGACGTCACCCACAAACTCGTGTCCCAGTTTCTGGATCTGACTGGGTGACAAGCGTTAGCTGGAGCGTATCACCCATTGTGCCTTGAGGCTGAAGCTTACGGTGGCCCCATTTCGCCATGGAGAACATCAGCGTCCGCATGACACACCCCACAAGCGAGGACCTTGACCAAGACCTCTCCTTCCTTCAGCTCGGGTATAGGCAACTCCTTGATCTCGAGCGGTTTGCCCTGAGCCGTGATGATAGCGGCCTTGTACGTCTTGGGTAAAGACTGCGACATCTTGACAGTATATATGGCTGTCGGCCGGCGCTATTGACTTCAAAAAGATATCGTTGGCACGATAGATAGATCTGTCTGTTGTTCTTCTTCCTCTAAAAGAGCCTCGTTTTCGCTTTTGGCAAATCCGAGATAGATGGCGATATGCGTTGGTATTTATATATTGTTTGACGACATACCAGAGCTGCACACTTACTCCGCGAAAGTGGGTTTCGCCAGAAACCCTGCCGCATGAGTACTTAGTAGGCATTAAACAACTCTCTCCAAGGGAAGCCATGGTCAACCTAGGGTCCTCTGCAGCATGCTTACAGTGCATGTCTGCATCATGGCGGGAGACGGTCGGCGATTAGAGTACTGCCAATAGGTCAAAACCCCACTTTCGCGAAAACCGAATTTTGCGCTCACCATACAAATTTACTAGCAAGCTAGAATTGCGCATTTTAGCGCAGTGTCAGACTGCTAAATATTCTGCTAACTGCTCTGCTGAATGTTCTGCTTACTCTTTGCTTACTACTCTACTCATTGCTCTGCTACTTACTCTGCTATTTGCTCTGCTGCTTACTCCACTACTTACTCTATTGCTTAGTCTGCTGCTTGCTCTACTAAATACTTTGCTAGATACTAGGCCGAATGCTCTGTTAGATGCCAGGCTAAATACCCTGCTCAATGCTGTGCTGGATGCCAGGCTGAATGCTCTGCTGAATATTCAGAATATTTAATGGAGCAGTAAGCAGAATATTTAGTAGAGAACTCAATAGAGTATTTAGCCTGGTATCCGGTCTAGTACCTAGCAGAGCATTTGACCTGGCATCTAGTCGAGTATTTAGTAGAGCAAGCAGCAGAAAAGTAGTAGCGTGAGCAGCAGAACATTTAGCAGAGCAATGAATAGAACAACAAGTAGAATATTCTGCAGAGAATTAAGCAGAGCAGTAATAAAAATATTCAGTAGAGAATTCGGTAGAATATTTAATAAAGCATTTAGCAGAGTACTTGGTAGAGTAAGCAGTAAAGCAAATAGCAGAGCAAACAGCAGAGTATTCAGCGGTCTTACACTGCGCTAAAATCACAGTTATAACTTACTAGTAAATCTGTATGGTGAGCGCAAAATTCGTTTCGCGAAACTGTCGAAAGTGGGGCTGGATGAAGCACGCCCGCTCTGCCGAGTTTGGCCAAGTGAACGACCGGACTTTTGCTGCTTCAACCGTCTGGCCTTGCTGTTTTGGTGAAAAGGCTATAAGAAATGGCATCCTGATTCCTGCGGGAAAGTCCCCGCCCCGAGTTTCGCTGAGATGACTGTCCATAATGTACGGAGTATGTACATGTAATCTCGGCGGTCAGTCGGCCCCAGCTGACTGATGCAGCACCATGTCGACACCCTGTGAAGGGCGACTTCTTGAGGTCATCATTCCCAGTAGCGAGCTGCTTCAGCCTATTCTCGTGCCAAATTTTGGTTTTTCACTGAATGGTATACGCAGCACGTGAATAGAGAAGAGGGCAAGTTATGCCAGAAAAGGTTTCGCACCACTGTATCCAACCATCAGGGTGTCTTATTAGACTCTTAGTTGACGACGAAACATCCGCGATTCAAGAAAATAAAACAAGGTTAAGCCAACGACAAATTATTGCTTTCACCAGGACAAACAACTTGCATCTCGTGTACAGCAGTCACGAGCCTCGACGCGGCAAAGCTAAGTTGTCCGATACAAAAAGGAGAGAATGACGGTGCGCCATTAGACTAGTTTAGCGCTTGTATCAGCATGCCCGGACCCTGCGGGGAAGCACCTATCCTTAACAGCCGCAATATGCATTTCCCCGGCACATTGTTTCGTATTGTTTTACCCATATTACTGTATATTGGAATCCGCCCAAAGCTTGGTGTTCTACAATATGGGAATTGCTATGTCGCAGCCTAAGCAACCCTGCCCTCAAGGTCTCAGCTTTCGAGCCCCTGATTCATCCATTGGGAAAAATAGGCCCCCTTTCCGGATTAGAGAAACTAGAGAGATGACAGGAAGGAGGATAACTAAATAATCAAACAAATATTACGGTAGCGAGAGGGCGGGGCAAAGAATTTTGAGCTATGAACTAAAGCATATATATAGCTTTTACTTTGCCCTTTTCTTATTCTTAAGATTTCATCTCTTCTTCGTCCGATTTGTCCGGTACATTTTTATCATCTATTCCTTGCGCCATTCCATCTGCAATCATGTTCGGCCGAATTGCTCCTCTCGCTCTCGCCCTTCTCCCTTTCTCCGTTGCACAAATTTCGGACAACTTCGAAAGCGGCTGGGATCAGACAAAATGGCCAATCTACGCTCCGGACTGCAACCAAGGAGGCACTGTCGCCCTTGATAGCACCACGGCCCATAGCGGCACAAAATCGATCAAGGTCACAGGTGGCAGTGGCTACTGCGGACATATTTTCTTCGGCAGCACCGCAGTGCCTACCGGGGGCGAGGTTTACGTCAGGACTTGGGTGTAAGTTCTCGCAGTGATGGAGTTTTAGCCTGGATCTATAAAATCACTTGAAATACTCCAAAAAAAAGCTGACGTTCATGCTCTTCTTACAGCAAGGCTACCACAGCACTCGGCAGCGACCACGTCTCCTTTATCATTATGCCTGACTCCGGCCTCGGCTCTGATGAACATCTCCGCATTGGCGGCCAGAGCTCGATCCTGATGTACAACCGTCAAACCGACGATGCAACGCTTCCAGATCTCTCACCACAGGGCATTGCCACCTCTGAGGCCCTTCCCGCAGGAAGCTGGAACTGCTTCGAATACCACTTAAGCTCGACCGGAGAAATTGAGACTTGGCTCAACAACAACACCATTGCTGGTTTGACTGTCAATGGCCCTGTCAAGAACGCGAACGCCAATGGATGGGGAACCAGCTACAAGCCTGACGTTACTGGTGTGTATTTCGGGTGGGAATCGTACAGTGGAGGCGTTAACACTTTCTGGTACGACGATGTGTCGATCCAATCAACTCGTGTTGGATGCAGTTAGACGCACAATGATTCCAATTTAGAATATTTTCATTCGAATTTCAGTAAAATCTTTGGCTGGTGCATAACAAGTATCAAAAATATTGAAAGCTTGTTGTCGTACCTGGTGTTGAATTCGTCTGGACCTAAACATCTTTCGACAGTTGCTTCAATCTTTCTCCAGCCCTCGATTGCTATGCTTGTGGTAAAGTCATTCTGTCAAAGATCTGTTTCTTCAAACTCAGATCAATCCATTGACTCCAAGCTATGACCAGAGTCCAAATGAGTCACTTTGCAAGAATCCGAGCTCCGAACGTGATCCTGAGAGTGTAAAATTAAAAACCCTCTCCGTCTCCGTCAGCTTCGAAGAGCATTTGGCCACAAGTTGTGACTCCAGGGCCTGTCAAACTGGGCAGATTCTGCAACGCTTGTGCTCCCGTCGCCGGATCTGCAACCACGAACACCTTCGGGTAGCAACCGCCATACAAACGTACTACCGTGCTATGGGCATTTCCATTAGTACTTGCTGCCATTAAGAAGTCAACGCCACCGTTGAGGTCTTTGGCAGTCACTAGGCTGAACAACACAGCAGTCTTTGGCATAACCGACGGATCGTGCAGGTTCAGTCTGCTCATATTATGCGCTGCGAGTTCGTCAAGGTAGCCGTGTAGAGTGCGACCATTGGCATCGCCAAGAATAGACGTGTTGTAGGCCGCGAATAGAGCGGTAAAGTCATTAGTATCGACGCTGGAATCTGTACCAGAAGCATCGGTGGAATCATCCACGCTATCAGTTTGTATCGTTGGACGGATTTGCATATATTGCCGTGCTCCGCCCAATGAGACGCGGTATCGGTCTTACAAGACGTATTGCAATCCATCAGACCTATGACATAAATTTGTTTCCACATTCAGTGTTTTGAATGAGATAGATTTTGCAATAACGTCCATCCTTGTAGACTAGTCTAGTCTACCTCCGGCCGTTCGCTGCTCCGGCTGTGCGGCTCCGAAGTCGGATCCGCCGCTGCATATTCTACATCAATCCAAACCATACAACATATGCTCTGGACAGGCATCGGATCCGTTCTCTGCTCTCAAGTTTTACATTATGAATCATTCTGATGGATTATAAGTATCAGCAGATTTCCATTGGTTATCTCCTCCGGCCAACACAGATTTTCGTGAATACCTTCTCTTTATCCAACTCAAGAAAAACGCACTTCTTCAATTGACGTTTCCACGCGAAAATATGCTCACCGTACACCACTTGCAACGCGGCCAAAGCGAACGCGTTGTCTGGCTGTGCGAGGAACTTGGAGTTGCGTACGAGCTCAAACTCTACCAACGCAGCCCACTCTTCTCTCCACCAGAGCTCGCGGCGCTGTCGCCGCTGGGCTCGGCTCCGGTCATCACGGACACGACCTTCGACGCATCCCGACCATTGACGCTGTCGGAGAGCGGCGCCATCGTGGAATACATCATTCACAAACACGGCGGCGGACGACTGGCTCTGCCACCATCTCACAAAGATTACGCCGACTACTTGTACTGGTTCCATCTGGCCAACGGCAATCTGCAGCCAAGCATACTCCGAAGCATGCAAATCAGCGTATTGAAGTTGGGTTCTGACCATCCCGCACAGAAGAATGTTGACACACGTCTGAAACGGGTGCTGGACACGGTCAACGAGCGGCTGACCCACGTGCCCTGGTTGGCGGGGGAGGAATTTACCGCTGCAGATATCATGAGTGTGTTTTCGCTGAGTACCATGAGGCTATTCTATCCGCTGGACTTGACTGGGTACGATGGGATTTTGGCGTGGCTACTGCGAGTAGGACAACGGCCGGCATACCGGGCGGCAATGGAGAAAGGAGATTCTGGGATGATCCCAATTCTGGGGGCTGAAGCACCAGCGCCCTTCCCCGGGCTCGGATAGTCCTATATCGGCGAAATCATTGAACCATGGCCTTGATAAAGAAGCATTGATTAGCACTGAAAGCAACATGTTGATTCCTAAAGTCTTGGAAACCTTAAACTTGTTACGCACTGAGAACAGTTCGCCATGAAATGTGTCGACACGCCTAAGCATACTTAACGCAAACGCATTTTTAAAGAAGCTTGTGCTGTATGTGAGTCGTAGTTCTAAGCAGCTTGACCCTGTATATTCAGAGACAGAAGCAGCGATGACCCCGAACATTGAACTTAGGGATCGAAGTGCATGGTACATTCAGGCAAATGTCCCTGTGCACGGAAGGAATCGGTAGCGAGATTTTCAGTGTTTTGAGCGACTGACCTTGCCATCGGCTCGCCGCCATGATGTTCTGACAAGATGAAAATGAGAAGATTCGTCTGATCAAATTGTCTCAGAGACGCAATCGGTTTGTTTTAGCGAGGCATGGTAAACCGAGACGGATCAGTAATCCCAATAAGACCCAAGCACCAGAAGAGAAAGGTTTCATTTCCAGAGTAAGAGCAAGACCGACTGTCACATTATGTGAGGTGTTTGAGAAGACATTTCCTGATCGCAATATGGCCCTAGAACTTGTATCCTGAATGTACCCAAGAGCTCAGCCATAGTCAGTATCCATGAACAATAAAAGGATTGCACAGCAAGAAGTAGACGCCGCTCACTCATTGCCAGGCAGGCCACTATACATGCTCTAGTTCAATTTGTGCATGTGTCGAATCGTCAGTGGCTGCTGAAGACTGATTCTGAAACCTCGCCACGAAGTTCTTCATCCCGGCAGACTGGCGTTCTTGTCATGATGCTATTTACCTTTTTGGCCGATGGTCTGCCCAAAGGATCCGGAGAGTCGAGTAACTAATGACGGCAAGAAATTTGTAAGGTAAATCTCAAAAAGGTGGATGAGTTGCTTTTTACCAATATCGTCTCTGACTCCGTCTTCAAATTGTGCTTATTTCGAATAGTTTGAGCTATTTGGAAGTATTAGTGTAGTATTTTCTAAATGTATAGCTCGAGCAAGGATTATTTGTCACCCCTCGATGACGCAATCACTGTTTGACCTCATTGCCTTCACCCGCTTTCGAGACTCCTTTGACGAGGCAAAGCATCCCAAGCTGGTATAAAACCGTTCATCTTTCAAAATTTCTCCCAAGCGACCTCAAGGACCCTTCACGCGCACTCGGCTCATCTTCTTTATTTCGAGTCTGATACTTGTCCCCGTCATGGCGTCCCTCTTCTCCCGCATCTTCCGCCCCTTCAGTTCTACGCCTATGCGCCTAACGCCCGAGCAAACGGCCATGAATATCCCTGAGGGGGCTCAGAAAGCGACGGTTGCGGCGGGTTGTTTCTGGGGCGTGGAACACATGTACAGGCATACTTTCGATGGCAAGGGTTTGCTAGACGCTCGAGTTGGATATTGTGGAGGCGACGCCAAGAATCCGGGCTACAGAGAGGTTTGCACTGGACGAACTGGCCGTACGTTATTTTCTGTCACGAATGATACCCCTTGTCCCTTTGGTGGTTCTGTGAAACGTCCTCGGCTGACAAGAAGCTCCTGAACCAGATGCCGAAGCCCTCCAAGTAATATACGATCCAAAGCAGCTCACCTACCGGCAAATTCTCGAATTCTTCTACCGCATGCATGATCCCACCACCATGAACCGCCAAGGCCCTGACACGGGCTCTCAATACCGCAGCGCCATCTTTTTCCATGATGAGGAGCAAGAGAAAATCGCCAAAGAGGTGACGGAGAAAGTGCAAAATGAATGGTGGAAGGACGGCAAGGTGGTTACGCAAGTGTTGCCCGCAGGGGAATGGTGGGATGCGGAAGCATATCACCAGAAATATTTGGACGTGAACCCGGGCGGCTACGAGGTAAGTTGTATCTATCCAGAGTAAAGAATGCCAAGGGCTAATCAATGGATAGTGTCCGAGCCACTTCTTGAGAAAATTCCCCCCACTTTCCGCGTAAAATCAAATGAATACTCCTTGTATAATACAATCAGCATAGAATGGCATGGTCGCAAACGACTTTCGTTACGTATGAAGCGCTACGAAAACCAATTACTTTACGCTCACCTAGGCTTTACAAAAGATTTGAAGAGGCTCTCCATGCCCTCCGTTGAGAATTCAGGATACTATGATTGATCATGTGTGCGGTTATGTTCCCGAACAAGAGCACTTTTCCCGTGATTGAAGGTCCTAATTTAATTTTACTTCGATGGCTAAGTCTGCACACCAATACTCCAGATGGAAATATTAAACTCAGCTGAAATTCGTATTCTGTGGCTCAAGGATAGCCGAGCCTATTGCGTCGTACGGGCTAGTCCCTGGCAATAACAGATCAAAGACGCCCAATGACTTCGTCAATGACTCAATATTCCCTCGATGATTTGCCTCATTGGTTAATGTAAGTCGCTCTTTGCATGACTGTCGGCGCGGCCTGTGCGACTTAGGCTCCTTCAATTCCGGCGATATCTCTTCAAGAAGTACCTAGGCTTACATGTTCGAGATTCACAACACGTCGATCACGGTGAGGTTTTACGGTGCCTTCACGATAATAAATGACATGCAAAATTAGAGATATTTAGCCAAGCAAAACAAAAACATTAAGGATCAGCAACGTTTGTATCAAAACCATGGAATTGCTTTCACATTTTGCTATTTTTTTACTCATGAAGATTCATAGTTTCCGAGTTCGGATGCACCTTCTGTTGACAGTCACTCGCTCATTTGGCTGCATCGTGTGCCATGTAAGCAGTTAGCTTCTCTGCCTCAGCGAAACGGCGGAACCGCGCAAGTGGTCCGAATTGATATATAAGTCCAGCTGACGGGTTGCTCAAACTAGGCCGGATCCGAGGCCCAGATATACCAGACTGCCAAAGATGATTTTATAGTCTCACCACCCGGAAGTTCCTGTCATATACAAGCGGTATACGTCACTCTACTGGATGCCGATGGATAAAGGAACAATGCACAGCGATGTTCTCTTTCTTCCAACAATTTCTCTATTTCTGATCAAATTCAGAAGTCTCTCATCTTCTACGTCTGATCCTTTAACTCTCCAGCTCCTATCCCAAAGACCCTAGACCGCCGGTCCCGCTCCAATATACAGCCTGTAGCTCCTGAACGGCCCTCTCCTCTTATCAGTATTGTTGTACTGTCGCACGGGACTGTACTCCAGCTGATTGGTACAAAAATACAAATACCCATCCAAAATAGCAGCGGAATCCGCATGCTGAATCAGCCCGCTCCGCACCAGCGTCTTCACCACATAGTTCTCTGGCTTCACAAAGCCGCTACCTCCTGGTGGCACCCCATTGACGGTTTCAGTGACGTATTGCTGCAGCGTGTCTACATAATAGATGGCATTTTGCTCGCTCGCAGTGAGATACAAGCGTCCTTTATCGTCAGCCGTGAATCCCGCCTGTTCGCTCCCCAGCTGGCCCGGAAAGACGACCGCATCGAGCACCTCGTCATCTGGGAGCGAGAAATCTGCCATGACGCTTTGCGGAATGTAGTAGAAGCGGCGGGACGCGAGCACGCCCCAATAGACATTCCCGGACTGCAAAGCGATGCCGTCGCTCCCGGTGTTGATGAAGGACTTGGTGGTACCGTTCCAGGAGTAGATGGGCTGGCCGTCATACGAACCTACGTACCCGGGGTCCGCCATCACGACGGAGGTGTTGAAGAGGCGCTTAGTCCAGGTGCCATCTGTTAGGTTGCAAGCGAGGATGCCGCCATATTTGGACTCGTCCGTGACAAAGGCGAACCCTCCCGTGCCGAGAGTATTGTTGATTCGGACATCATTTGCGTTGGTGCCGTTGGCTAGAAGCGTAGTTGGGATGGTGTATGTGCGAATAAGACTATTGTTGGAGGAAAGATTGAACGCCATGATTTTGGCTCCGCCGGGGATGGCCATGTCGGGGCTCGTATAGTTGATTCCACTATCGACGGCCCACATGACGTTTTGAGAATCGAGGACGACATTTTGCACGTTGATGAAGCAGGAACTAGGGTCCTGGCCTGCGGTGCAGTTCTGAATGGCAGCGTTGGGCCAGGGTTCCTCAGCCGTAAAGCTCTTAGCTATCACGACCTGGGAGGGGGTCAGTCCATTGTTTCGTGGATAGGTGAGATACAAATTTTTGTAATTATCGAGAGCAAGACCGGTGGGCGGCAGTACGGATTGGTGGACGGCTTGTAGAGGAGGTCCGATGATAGTGAAATCATCGGGCGACGAATAAGGTACAGTGCTGTTATCGCTACAGGAATTATCTCCCTGGAATGGTGGGCATATAGGGTAAAGACAGTCCTGGGAGGAAGCTGCAGCAATGGCTGAGAGAGCACCGAGTTTAATTAGTAACGTTCTCATATCGGTTAGAATGAGACGATTAAATGCTATAAGGAGATTGAAGCATTCGAAACGATTGTGCAAGACTTCTGTTACACAAAGCTGCCCTCTCGGCTTCAATCTAACTCTTTGAACTTTAAACCCTAGTTTTCAACCCATCGTACCACATAGTTCGTAGCACTTGCCCCGCAAATAATGGTATACGTAATTCTTGGTAGAGATTCGACGTACCTAGTTCCGGAAGCGACCAGCGGGAGCGGGGGTGAACGAAGGTTCGATGCGCACTTAGCAGCTAATTATCCTCGCTAGGGTCCCATATCCTCGTGGCTAAACAATCGTGGCGCCGACAGGATGATACACACCTGGTAATGATGATGATGTCATTTAGCTTGCTGGCCCTGTTGGGCATGCAGGTACGTAGGGCTGCACAACGAAATCTTTTACAATCCGAGGTCGTCAAAATCAGGACCGTGCTACTCCACATCAAACCTGCCTGAGCTTCGTGTTGAGTACGCCAAGAGGTTCAAGTATATACCTAATGAGAGAGCTCCTGTGCACGCCAAACCTGTCGTGCCTATTCAGTTGCCAAGACCTCTCCGTCTCTAAACTGAAGGACCAGAAACCCGCACCGCACCGTTCTTTACAGTGGCGTTTTGAGCCTTTGGCGGCTAGGTATGGCCGACCGTCTTCGGGGTCTCCGATTCGTCAGGGTGGCTCTTCCCTTGTCCAGCGGAAACCAAAGAACCGGTTTTGTCAGCGCATTAAAACCGGGGTCTTGGGCCCGGATACAATTTTAAGCTTAAATTCAAGATATATTCCAGCAACAATAGTATCCCTTTCTATCTTAAGACATATTTAGAGACATTAGAAAAATCTAAAATAGCTTGCATAAATTTGGGCTTTTAAAATCGATGGATTTATGGTGTTTTGTAAATAATAGTATTATGTTTGGGTTGGGCCGACGACTTCTGACCACCAGGATGGTGAAGTTGGGTCGGGCATTGCGGCTCGCCACGAGTTAAAAAAAAAGTTAGAATCGTCTTCCGCATTTTAGCTTTGTAGAATTTTTCGCATATACGTCCCGAACATAGAAATCTTGTCAGAACCCAGCCGATCAGCACCGAGTAATGAAAATTTCTTCATTCCGCTAATTATTACAGCCGAGATTTGTTGGATGTCGGCGAGTCAGTTTGAGACCTGGCGCCGCACCATCAGCTCATCAGTGCTGAGAGTCTTTCGCGGCCGTTCCGAGTGCAGCTCCTACCTTTTGACATCAGCGGTACTGATCTATTCTCTTCTCTCTTTCGTGGAAGTAAACATATAGTAGGGTACGATGCCGCTGGTTGGAACAATCGAATTGGTTGCTGTATGCAACTCGATGTATTGCTAGCCACTTTTGACTTCTTGGGATTGAAATCTGAAGAAAGTTTCTGCGTCTCTTATCCTCCTGCAGCTTGGTATCTTCGCCAACATAAATACTTTTTCTTGCTGAAACACAACAACTGTGGGAATGCGTAGAGAAGAATTGTCAGTCGAGGAGCGCTTCCCTGAACTTGCTCACCAAACATGGATTGACCCTCGTTCCCGTACTCGGACGAAGCCTCTAGAAGTCTTGATGCTAGGCATGATGCGGACTGGCACTATGTGTGAGTTTCAGCGCTTTTTGACCTTGTGGGCAAATGCCAGACTGGCCATTCGTAGTTGGCTGATCGATGACTTAGCCATGATCAATGCTTGCAAACAACTGGGCTACACTGAATTCTACCACATGACCACGATCATGCATAATCCGCCGGATACTGAGATGTGGAAGGAATTTCTTGAATATAAGTATCATGGCAAAGGCAAGCCATTCACTCGAAAGGATTGGGATCAACTGCTTGGCGACGCGCAGGTATGCTCATCACGTTACTGCAGGTTCTTTTGTCCATTTTTGCCGGACCTCGTTTGAAGCTCTCCCGGTTGATTTCTTGCATCTTCCAGATCTGTTGCGATGTCCCTTTAGTTTGTGCTCTTCCGGAGCTAATCGCCGCATACCCGGAAGCGAAAGTTATCGTTGCCGAGCGCGATCCAGATGGCTGGTATGATTCCTTCTACTCGTCTGTGGCCCCTGTGATGACTAGCAGCATCAATGGGGTACTCATCGCACTGGATAAGGACTTTCTTCAGCCCTGGGCTCGTGTGGTTGAGCTTATGTTCGCAATTCTATGGGGCCCTAAGGGCTGGGCCGAGCCGGATACCGTCATAAAACGCCGTTACCACGAATTACACGAGGAAGTCCGCAGTCTCGTGCCGCCAGAGCGTCTGCTTGACTACAAGCTCGAGACGGGCTGGGAGCCGTTGTGTAGGTTCCTGGGAAAAGACGTGCCGGACGCGCCGTTCCCGCATATTAACGAAAGGAAGGAGTTTAGAGAAAGAATGAGATTTATGATGGGAAATGTAGCCAAGAGACTGTCTTGGAAAGTTTTGCCATATGTCGTGGGTTCTTTAGTTGCGGCGTCGATGATGACATACAGTCCATGGAAGATGTTCATTGGAAGAAAAGCTATCACACCCTTTCAAATATAGGAAGCCGCGACCGATGAAAGGTTACGTTACGGCAAAGGCTTGACATTTGGCAGAATGGAATCGCCGTATTTCTTAAAAAATCATGCCGGGGAAGAACGGAGGAAGGGGGCGTATTTGCAAGCAACTTTAGACTAACGCACGTGCCCCTTCAATAACTCCGTCCCTGGCACCCTGGCTTCGATGTCTCAGAGGTGACGTAACTCATACCGTCCTCCGCGATGCTGTGACTCTCCTGAATCTTAATCATCGCGTTCTTTTTTGCGTCCTGCTTTGCTGCGTTTCTATTTAGACGGGGAGTGACACCCCGCGGTAAGGTAGCTACCGTAGGTAGAATCGTGCCTAATCAATGCCATTCAGCACTACTCAGTCTCTATTGATGACCTCTAAGCTTCGTAAGAAGCACTGGCAGAGGCAAATAGTAAGCCACGGCTTTTGGCAAGGGGAGCATGTCTGCAACATCAGGTACTTTACGGCGCTTTACCATGTGCTTCTTAGATTACGATTTTGGCTACGTGCGTAGCTGGGTATCGATGCTGGGCTGACTTTACCCCTCAGTGAGACATGTCCTCCACCTGTCAATTAGGCCGACCAAGTGAATATGACCCGAAGCCAGACGAGATTTATAATCCTGATAGCTACTCTGATAGCTATTCTGACCTCCTATTTTATGCTAAGGCCACTAAGTTCCTGCGGTCATAGAAGAGAGAGCCTATCTTTCTACCAGTAATCCCCAGTGCAAAATGACTACCCAAAGTGGGAAATTCGCGATCCCGAACACGTACAAAGCAATCATTTACGATAATCCTGGCGCCATCAGTACTAAAGTGGTCGAGCTGGAGACCCCAGAGCCGGGTCCTGGACAGGTTCTTGTGCGATTGTACGTCGCTCCTACAACAAGAAAAGGACGAACCAATCACTGACATGAACACGAGAACGCATTCAGGGTAAGGTGATAGGGAGAGGCATTTCTTTGTAGACTAATGTGCTGTAGTGTTTGTCACACTGACCAAGCTGTCATGGTAAAATTAATTCCTCAAACGCAGTCTCCTTTCACCGATACTGACGAGAATTTCAGGAGAGTGCGTGGGTAAAAACAGTGGGCCTTCCTCCCGTGAATCCAGGACAAGTAGGTGGCCACGAAGGCGTTGGCGTGATCCACAAGATGGGTCCCAACACTGAGGATGCTCCGGTGAAATTGGGGGATCGCGTTGGTATTAGGCTAACAACGTCTGTCTGTGGATCTTGTGGTATGACTACCTCAAATACGACCGGCACAGATCTTACCCACTCACTTAATCAACTCGTACAAAGAAAATTGCCTCTCAGGTCTCGAAACTCGGTGTCCCTCCCGCAAATCTGGCGGCGTGAGTGAGCCCGGTACCTTCCAACAGTATGTTCTTAGTTCCGCTTCCTACGTAACCCCAATTCCGGATGGACTTGATTCTGCACTCGCGGCACCCATGTTATGTGCTGGCATCACAGTCTATACCGCATTAAAGCGTAGCGATGCAAAGCCCGGCCAATGGGTGGTTATTTCGGGTGCTGGAGGCGGCTTGGGACACATAGCCTGTCAGCTCGGGTCCCGCGGGATGTCCTTTAGGATCATTGGCGTGGACGACGGAAGTAAAGAAACTCTCGTACGAGAAAGCGGTGCCGAAGAGTTCGTCGACATCACAAAATTCGACGACAAAACCATTGCCGCGGAGGTGAAAAGACTTACGCGCGGAAGAGGTGCTACAGCAGCCATCGCATGTACAGGAAGTAACCGTGCATATGCGCAAGCATTGAGCATGCTGGCAGATGGGGGAACACTCATCTGCGCAGGTGTTCCTGAGGGCCAGCCGATGGAGATAGGAGGGGCTTTCCCGGCCAGCATGGTCACAAGATGTTTGACCATTAGAGGGGTAAGTATGGGAAATAAGAAGGATGCCATTGATATCATGGATTTCGCTGCAAGGGGAGTTGTGAGAACGCACTATCGATTAGAAAAGATGGAAAATTTGACGAGAGTGTTCGAGGAGATGTCTCAGGGGAAATTGATGGGAAGAGTGGTGTTAGATTTACAGTAGCAGCACTGGAGAAGTGGCCGATACACGTAAATTGTTCTTCGTCCATTCCAAGATGCTAAATTGAGCGTCCTACTCAGCCTCCCGTAAAGTGACCTCTTGCCATTTCGCCGCCGTGGGTAATCTAGCAGCCCATACATACGGGAAATATAAATTTTTTTCGGACCGAGAAAAACATTGCGATTGATTGTCATGCTATACACTCCGTACTTGAGAAATAATTGAAGATAATGTTGGAAACCTCTACCTCGGAATGTTTTACAGATCTTCTTGACTAAGCAAATACGAGCTCGACCGGGGGTATCCTAGTCAGAATTGACGGGTACTTTTCGCACCAATATTTGGTGAGGGCAGCTCCAAGTATTTTCCAAAATTCCCGAAACAAATAGAGAAAAACTAATGTTGAAGATCGAATCATTTTGAACGTCCGTTTCCCTTTGAAAGCAAAAATAAGTTATGAGAATTTGGCGGACGATGACCCATAGTCTAGCGCATGAACCCTAACTACCCCTCGTTGCTCACTCGACGGAGCCAAGCACAACCCAACAATTTTATACGCAAGAATATGAAAGCTCGACTCAGTATCTGCCACGGAAATTGCGAGAGACCGAGGAAAAGTGCTGCAAAAATCAGACATTCGAGCGAGGCGAGGGTCTTGACTTGAGTCAGATATCTCTAGGGTGGATGTTCAACGTCATCTACTATCTCGCTTTGCTACTAGCGCATACCTCTTGAACGGAATGGATTTAGTCTACCTCTTCACGATGCAGGTTTCTTCGGCGAGCGGAAACGGAGTTCTAAAGATGTCTCGAGAAAGACTGACGTCCCTGTACACGGGATGCGAGACAATGGGAATATAGACTTGGTATCCCTACCTGGACGGAAAGCTCATCATTCCACTTCACTTTCATATCTTGTGGGTGCGTCCGCTCACAAAATTGCCACATAACACATCCCGGAGTGTTTCAGAGACAGTCTCAGCTATCTGCTTTGAAGAACCCGAAAGGCTGACGGTCAAGCCTACCGACAGTAACTAGACTGGCCATTAGCGACTGGCGATGGCGCCCTCTAAAAACGGTATTTCATGGGAGAGAACAAAGCCAGTCGATTTTCACAAGTCACTAGACGCATCCAGTCTTAAGGGCCAGAGTGTGCTGGTGACCGGGGGTTCTAGTGGTATTGGTGAGCGCTGCCGTGTTTGGTATTCAATGCTATAGGGACTGAGATATGTCAAAGGCGCTGGTCTAGTGACAGATTTGGCCGAAGCCGGGTCCGTAAGCTAATGCATGGATTGTTCCAGCAAGACTGCTCATCTAATCGCAATGTTACAGTGCCTATGTTACAAGTGTAGATGCAAACGAAGACGGAAAGAAACTTACAGACGATCTTGTGGCCAGAAGTCTCCAGTGGGTAATCACTAACATTCTCCTCTCTATGGTCGAATTACCATGGCAAACCTTCGAATGCAGGACGCCGCTAGTCTCCGGCGTTTTCACTTTGCTTTCTACCTTCATCCGATATTCTTCCACCAAGATTTCCTTCTTCATTCCGCGCTATGGACCGGTTACGGTCACTACGATCCAGGCTGACGAATGCGTAGAGCTCAGTTTGTTAAAAGTGACGTCCTCTCCTGGTCTTCCCTTGTATTGGCCTTCCGCGCAGCAATTGACTTCGCTCCGCACCACTCACTCGATATTGTCGTTACCTGCGCAGGACTAACATCTAACTCCATCGCCGATTGGCTCGCAGAAACTCCGATGGATACTCCTGATTCCGAACTTAAACCAGTAGCCTCAAAGACCATAGAAGTCAACCTTCTTGGAACTTGGAACTGCACTCAGCTCGCTCTGCATTTTTTTCGCTTTCCTGCCAAAGCGGGGGTGGAAATACCCAAGGCGTGGTCGAAGCAGTTGATTTTCATGGCCAGCTTAGGAGGCTACGGTCCCCAGCACTTCTCGTGCGATTACAACTCCTCCAAGTTTGGGGTTCGTGGCTTATGGTACTCCTTGCGGCAGTGCACCGGGATCCTAGGATACGGCGAGGTTGAAGGAGCGCCTCTTTTTCGAACGAACCTTATCGCGCCGTGGTTCGTGCGCACGAACATGATCTCTCGATTGCAAGATGTTCTTGACCAGAAGGGCGTGCGATGTGCCGAGGTTTCAGATGTGGCGGATGCTGTACTGAGATGCTTGACTGACGAGGGCGTTATTGGTAAGCTGTTGCTGTCTACCTTCGTCATTTCTCTGCAGACAGACATGGTAATCGAGCAGCTTGCTGACTTCAAGCGTAGGACGGGCGATCGTGGTAGCACCTGGCGGCAAAAATGGTAATAATTTCGACGCATGTGACGAGATTGAACAAGGCGCTGGAATGGAGGAGATCTTAAAGAAAGCACGATCAGGTCTGCTCCAAGCGGCTCTTGTAGACACACTGCTAGGAAAGCCAGACGATGCACCTAAGTCTTAGCAGGCTAGAAGTCTTGCTCTATGGCGTTGGCGCCCGCCCGGGTAAAGGTCTCGAGAGGCTGGAAGTCCTGGAAGTGTGGAGCGAGGGCCTCAATACCGCGTGAAACTACATTGAATGGCCCTTTTCGGAGAAAATACATACGTAATGGCATTTTCGAGGACTGCATCAGCCGAAGTGTCATTTGAAGTGACACGACTGCCCCTAATAGGCTAATAGTATCAAACGCTTCCAAAAATGAGACCTAGCTCACTATTGCCAAATGCCTGCTACGTTCAATACCCAGAATGAAGTCCAGCGTCCCATCCTCAATGTGGTTCTCATCATCTTTCTGAAATCTCACCTTTTCGGCCGTTACTTCACTTGATCCACTTGTATTGGAAAAGCTCCAGTTACCTCTTGAGAAGTCTATCAAACTCGCAAAACTCGATTCTTCTGTCATTGACCTATGCGGTCAGTCTTAATCCGACACCGCCGACTTATCCCGGAGTATTAAGTCCAGAGACGCTTGCTCCTTGTTTTGCATCATCTGCGGAAACAAGCACCTTTTACAAGGCAGGACTCTTTCTGCTAACAGTCACGACCGTGCCAGAAAGCGCCTCTAACTAATGTACTACTGACAACGTTACAACGGTGTGCCGCTATGCACCTTAGGTTTATGGGTTGTATTGAATGGTATCCTGTGTCGAGAGCGCCAGGGCAGTCCGATCACTGGAAAACGCTTGCAGAAGCAAGCGCCGCTGTTAGGGGCTTCTGAAGCATCTCTACGGAATTGCATGACTGTCTCTACCTGTTTGACACTTCTCCTTCGCTTTTTCCTTAGATGGAATCCTGTAGGTAGCGGATGCGTGGCATTGCAATGCCGTAATCTGTATTCTATATGTCTCATTTTATCAAGTACAATGATAGTTTGTGACAATACCCGGCGCTAAATCTGATCACACAAAATAAGATGCAAAAACGATAGAATTGCCTTCCGAGGCAGGAACATGAAGTGTTTTAATTTAGAATACCGCTAAGCAGCGGTGAAAAAGAGGGAAAACATAAAGACCCGATAACCATAAGCACCACCACTTCTCAGTTCTCTTGTCCGCTGCCTGGTCACGCATCTTCAGACATCTGTAGGCAACAAGCCCAGCCAGAGGCATCGACGTGAATTCTGCCATGAAGTTGAACGACCAGAATGCGACGCAAACGCAAGACCAAAGACAAACGGAGATAGCGATGACCCAGCGAGAAAACCCATCTCCGAAAGTAAGTGGGATGGTTCGTCGTCCTCTGGATCGATCGCCTTCTTGATCCTTCAAGTCCTGGGTCTGCACCGTGGTTAGGATTGCGCCGCTGATTATGGCAATCCATGTATATCCCCGCTGGGTGACCTCAGCTTGAGGATCCATCGCCAATCGGAGGGACGCAAGGTTGAAGAGGGCAAACACCGTTGCGAGAATGACCTCTCGGGTGAGTCCATCGCTTCCGCCCAGATCGTTGTAAAGCCAGGCAAGGACGACAATGAAAATCGATTCTTGGCCCACGCCCATAGCATAGCTCAGTCCTACTAAGATAGGAATAATGACTAGCATAGCACGACGGGCCTGGTCCGGTGTGACCCTCCCGCTGACGATAGCACGCCATTGCTTGTTGATACTATCCTCTTTGACAGACTCCGGAAGCCGTTGGTTGGCGAGGCCGGCCATTAAGATGTGCAGCCAGTTGAACAAGAGGACTTTGGGAAAGCGCGCTAGAATTTCCAGAGCGGAGGGGTTGATATCGGTTGTTAGTTGGGAACCCGAGAGTGCCGATAATATTCCAAACAATGTAGCTGGGAGAACAAATGTATAGAAGTCGGACTTGGTGAACAACCAGAAGATGGACACAAGGTTCATTGTCTGAAATCGCCATCGCTTGACCTACAAGGAAATTAGAGCTCGCTCTCGACGACATCCATGTTTAATTGATTACTCACAGCCTTCAGGACCGAGTCAAGTTGTCCCAAACCCATTATGTCGGAAACTCGCACGATAAATGATACAATGGTGTTGTGCTTTGATAATGAAAGGTATTTGACTGCAGGGTAAGATTGGATAGAAGGCCGGTATATTGTGACTGCTACTTCAGTAAAGTGAGCGTCGAAAGGAATTTGATGGAAGGAGGGAAGGTATTGTGGTCAGTGGAGCAAAAGATGGCGAGTTATTCAATGGAGCGAGAGATGGAGGAATAAGGGGAGAGGTGATCTTGGAGGTACATTTATAGACAACTGTATCAAAAAAAAGCAAGTGCTAGATGGAAGGTCAGGACACCTTCTGGAAGATCCAGATCTTGTCTAGAGAAGCCATGAGCTGAAGATCTTCATGCACAGGAGTTCTCGATCGAGTAGGAGTTTCGGGGTCCAGAGAGATCCAGATCTGGAACCCTTCACACATCATGATCGGAGCTAGACTGGACATCTGGGCCCCTAGAGGGGGAAGGCCAGCAGGGAAATCCTAGGTAAAATCGAACGTGGTCGGGGATCCCAATGCTCAAAGAACTTTCACCGAATATGGGCCAGATCTACGAAGAGCGGATGCCTCGGGGTTACCTGCGGTTCCAACATAGTGCAGACCACTCAGATGAGTGCAATGGTCCGGCGTAGGATGTACAGCAGGGCAACTTCTCAGCTGGCTGCGGCGGTACCCGTGGAGTAGACTGACTCTGTGTTGGGCCCCATAAAACTGATGCTCTCTCCAATAAGGCTACTCGAATCCTGAGCACTAGCTTTTGCGCGGTATGCACTGGCGAATAACGTGCTTTGTAAGATCATTGTTCAGTACCGCCGTAGCAGGCTTAGGAACTAGCCTCGATAACTGAAAGCGCTAAGCCTCACAGCAGGATCCCTGTAAGGTGCCTTTGCCCAAAGGAAACTCAGGAGCCGTGTCAAGTCGTGGAAGTTTACCCTTCTTGGGGAACTTTTTGAGTACGCTGATCGGTGCTATCCACATAATCGGGCTTGTCTGAGTAGAGTATGTATTTGGATCGATCGAGCACCTGTAAGATGAGTTCCAACTAATCTGATAAGACTTGAATCGGCCAAGGAATATGAGAACAGTTAAAGCAGAAGATTTGAGACTAGAAAGGAAGGATAGCGGCACTGAGCACAGAATACTGTCCCTAACAGTACAACACGTTCAAGACGCGATGATCGGATGTTGTGCTGTTTACACTTAGAAAGCCCTTTGGTTGGATCTCTAGATGGTATTGTTAACAGCCTCAAAAATCATCATCGTCGCGGTTCGCTAGCAAGAGGTTCCAGGATGAAGGAGCGCCTTCCAGTATGGGCGATCGTAGCGTATCATCATCCTTGAAAGTGAGTGGTACCTAGGTAATTCAGGCGCCACGACTGATCCGATCCCGGGGCACTGGACGGGTCGCAAAGCTAGGTGCTAGCGTAAGGATACTCCCACCATTCCCTTGCAGCTGATCGCTACAATGTGCGTAAGCGAACTCTCTCAACATCATCAGGAGACTACCACAAGGTAGTGAACTGACCTGAGTCAAGGAGTATGCTGGACTGAGAAATGATCAAGCCGGATCGGTAGAGACTCCAGATCCACGTAAGTTGATTTAACCTCAGGCTACATAATGCCATATCAAAGGGCCATATCGCAAGCCTTATGCGCGGTATCCGTCGAATTGAAATCACAGGTAGGTATGATCTTGATAGGGTCGTCATTCGCCTGGATAAGTAGAGATACTGGCTCAGATTGCGGCTGCTGGAGCAAACTCATCCAGATTTCGTTAGCCATTCCTGTGAACTCGCACGCCACATGCACAACAGTGCGCCGCTGCGGAGGCCGGTCAAGCCTCTGTCGCAAGCCTACGACTAACGAAAGCTCCTCTTACGGTACACTAGCTTGCCGAGGCCCGAGCGGTGTACTTGGGATGATTTGCGAGTGTGGTAAGTGCCTAGCTTTTTGGAAAGGACTGAACCATTTGCACAACAGATCGTAGAGTCGATGGTGAGGAACGAAATAACACGTATTCTCGTTCAAGACGTCCGCTTGGTTGCAGCGAATCAATTTGCGCACGTAATCTGAATTACGTTGGTTCTTTTCTCGTGCATAATTGCTACATACTTAGGTTATTAGTCAGAATGCGAAGACGTATGCCACAGTACGGAATATCAGCGTAGCTCACTATTAGCATGCAATTGTTCTCGGCTGATCGGCTGATCGGCTAACGGCTCTGGATGTTCGCCTCATGGCGGCTCCTGACTCAGAATGGGGTGATAGCTTTTCATTACACTCCTAGCTCGGGCAGATTTTCCAATTCAACCCCACTAGTCTCAAGGACCAACTCTTAGTAATGCGACTATGTTAGCGACAGATGTAGCCATCGATGTACTCCGTAGATCAGCATGCATCAATCTTGGGTTTCATCAGGTGTCTGCCTAGAGAAAAGAGATCAGAATCGATTGATGGCGAGATTGAGGCGTATGAACCATCTCAGACATGCGGATCGCAGAGATTGAAGGAACACGAGCGTGAGGCATGTTAGAACAGAATAAAACGCCCTCCGCAGAGGTGGCTCACAGCCACTGGAATATATTTGCCGCGGCTGGCTTACTCGAGTAGTTGTCTTAGAGATTCGTAGGTGCGTAGTCAATAAGTAGGAGTGATTAGATCAAAAGACTAATCCTGCTCGAGGAAAGATGTCGTTTCGACCTGTACACCAGTCGTCATGGCCGGTCGGAAAAATTTTCCTCGAGGCGGAGCAGATTTCCCCCGGGAAAAACGGATTACATAAGTGGGCACACCAATGGAAGTGCCCGTGTTTACACCAACCGTACTCCGTACTCCATGCACTCTTTCCATTGTACACGAGAAGCCCATGGCTTTAACGTCAATGGCGAGACTGCATCTCCCTTTTTCGTTCTTCTAGCAGACGGAATCATCGAACATGCGTCTCGTGAGTCATTTTATACTAGCGGCCCCGTGTCTTAGCTTCGTAGGCACTCAAAACTGTTACGCGAGATTGTACACGGCTCTTGTCTACTGGAGCAGTGGATGTATGGACGCAGATGCATGAATATTAAGTGATGCCCCAGCAGTGTCAAGACAAGTTGGTCGATCGCGGTCGATTATCGTGATCTTGAGCGTTTATGAGGACTGTAGAAGCGGACATGGCCCAGTATTTCAGCTTTTTCTTCCCGTTTAGTGCTCTCAGAGGCGTATCTAAGTGGAATCCAATAGCCAGGCTCGCTCAACAACCCAGTATCCACTGAAGTTCTGCCTTCCGGCATGGGATAAATAAGGCATTGTAGCTTCTTAACTCTTTTACGCTCTCAGCATGCCCTTCTTTATCTCCGCTCTAGCTGTTAGCATTTGCAAAACCTGTCAATATTTCGGAGAGTAGTGGCGACTCAGCTCTTCAATTTACTAATTCAATGCTACTTACTTGGAAACTGAGCTTGATACGGCTAAATTAATGGACTTAACTTGCACTCCTGGTAGACATACCACCAGCGACGAAGCGTATTATTCATGGCTAGCATCAAGAAGGCGCATCTCAATTGAGGTTGCTCGGAAAAGAATTGAGAGAGCCCTACTCTCCTGAAATGGTCCCATGCAGCAATGACTATGAGAACATTTTCCGGGGATTGCATCAACACATGGCCGTGAGTACTGTGAATATTGGAAAGACCAAAAGCATGGACTACTCGTCTGAATGTCTCTTCCGTCAGCCCGGATTTGTTTCGCAAAAATATCGAAGCAGTGGTGAAAGCAGCCTGGCCTCTTGATGAGATGAGAATCACCTCGATTGACTGCAAATTCTTCCGCTATTCTTGAAGAGCCATTGCGGTACCCTAGGAGTACTCGTTATCTTTTACGACGCATCTCAAGAGAAAATCTCGCCACGGATTATAGGGAACGGACTTGTTGGTTGACTTTAATAACAATCAAGAGGTAATCACAAGCTCCTAACCTTGGAACGCGAATATATCACGGGTGTCAAGATACCACATGTACGACAAAGGTGCTGCTAGCGCTACCAACTCAAGATTCGACCTTTCGATCAATTGTCTCTGGTTCCATTGTCGCCCAGGACATGGTGCTGTTTCGAAGCACGTCGTTGGGCCCAAGTTACAGACTTCCGCACCTTTGATTCTATAGATGGAGATGGTACATTCGAGCGAAAGGCGTTCTGGGCTCACTAGTTCTATAGGAGACTGTTCTCTGCCGTCCAGAGAATTGGTAACACTGTACGCCTTGATTAAGGTGACCAATGCGTCCCCAGACGGTGGACAGATGTCGATGTTAAAGTATTTACACTCTGCCTCTGAAGTGGCCCTCATTGATACATAGTTTCATACTTTTCAGCGACGATGATGAATCATTGCATGGGTCTGCGGACGCATTACCCAGTCTGTAGCGCCAAACAGACCTTGAATCCCATGAACAATGACGTAGCGAGGGTAACCTGATGGGAAAGCAAGCGATGAGGATTTGACGATACAAAAACTGCGCCTCCCCATAGTCTTTCGTAGCGAAATCATTTAGTAAGTTCCTCCAGAGTAGGGTTCAAGCTCTAAGTTTCGCGCCAGGCAATCGATAAACAATGCTGCGCAATTTCAAGGCGCGGGCGAAAGCGGAAAAGTTGGGATACCTAGCACGCAGACTGTGTTCCCTTCTCAAGGCTTGTTGAAAGACAAATCGGATACGACCCAAAGAAAATCTATCTACCAAGAAATGCAACGCACACAATTTTTACATCAGCGTCTTTGCGATTTGAAATAGCTTCCCCAGAGGATTTTATAGATCACTCCTGATCCTTGCCAGTAATGGTTGTACCTTGCCTTCTTGGGTATCGCGGCCGCAGCTAAGGCAAGTCAAATTTAATCGATGATCCATAATCATCTAAAATTACCTGCGCGATAGTTCCCTGAGCTTCCTCATCGACAGCACCGGACAGCATCCAACTACAACGTCCGATGGCTACAGCATCCTTAGGCGGAGCCGCCTTGACCTAATTCAGAGATCTTCTTACGAAACTTCACAATTGACGGTCCTTGAAAATGAATTTTGGCCAAGTTTTGGTTCGTGTTTATATGCACGCACGCGAGGTCTCCCTCTTCTCCTAGCTCTTAGATCAGCTCCGCACCGAAGCCGACAACATCCTGTTGCTTGCGTACTTTGGCAGACGGTGAGCTTAACTCCAGTCTTGTCGCTGAATGCTCTCACCTCATTCGCCGACTCGTATCGTTCGTTACTTCGCCGATTACTCTTGTCTTGTCGCCGATTACTCGTTTCTACAGAACATCAACTTTTCCTTTCGGCGTAGCAATGCTGTGCATCGCGGTGCCAGAACGGTGAGAGCTGATGAGCTTGCCTTTCGAAATCCTTAAAAGCTTGTTCTTCGCGCTCGAGAACAAGGAGCGAAGCACTCTCATTCTTTCCTTCTCCTCGCAGACTGAATCCATCATCCACCAATGGCACTCTCCGGTCTCTTGATATTGCTTGCTCTCAGGTTTGGCATTACCGCCGCACGCAAATGTCAAAATATTTCTGTACCAGTAACCCTCTCAGCAAGACAAGGAATTTTCAATGTCGAAGCTCCCGCTTCGAATATCGACGTGACAAACTTGGTACTCGACAGCACAAGGCAGGGCAATAATTTCGCTCAAGAAGTTCTTTTGGGTGTATGTGTTTCTTGGCATGTCAAATCTCGATGTTTCTGGATTTAACAAGATATGTAGTACCGCAATGTGTCTGGGCATTATCACATAGAAGCTACGTACTGCGCGCCCGATAGCGGACATGGGAAGGTTGTGCAGGTCTTGACGCATGGGGGAAGCTTCGATAGGAGGTACGGCTTCCAAATTTCTTCAACCTTGCCAGTTTTTGAATCCCGGTTGGAAAATCACAATGGCTGATTATTGGGACTACAGTTATTGGGATCTCTCATACAATAATTATAATTACAGTTATGTTAAAACAGCGGTGGACCAATATGGCTTCTCCACGTTGTCATACGACCGCCTCGGCCTCGGCATGTCTTCGCATGGTGACCCAGTGTCGGTTATTCAACAGCCCCTCCAAGAAGCGGCCCTTTACGCCCTCACTACCATGATACGAAATGGCGAAACTCCCGGTATTCATCATAAGTTCTCCAAGATCGTTCACGTCGGTCACTCCTTCGGCTCGATTCTGACCTACGGCTTGACGCGTGACTATCCTACTATCTCAGATGGGCTTGTCTTGACGGGTTTCAGTGCGAATACAACATTCGTCCCGTATTTCGAGCTTGGAGGCAATTTCATGTTGGCAAAGGAACTCCCGCACCTGTCAACATATCCGAACGGATATTTGGCAGCGGGTGATGTCTCAGGCGTACAGACCAATTTCTTCGCGCCTAATAATTTCGATCCGAAGATATTAGATCTTGCATACGAGACTCAAGGGCCTGTAACAGTGGGAGAGCTCTTAACTCTTGGAGCTACGGGCATCAGTCATTTCGCAGGACCCGTAATCGTCATTACCGGAGGTACGTTTCTCTCACGTTCTCACCTCTTCTCTATTTTTGCGTAGATCGCTGACCAGTTTTTCCCTTTTAGAATTCGACATTCCCCTCTGCGGTGGTGACTGTCTTGCAACCGGAGATCCCGCACTGCCAAATATACCAGCCGATGTTGGTATGGTTATCCCCAACGCCAGCGTGTTTAAGACCTTTATCGTTCCCAAGAGTGGTCACGGCCTCAACTTGGAATATTCTCATGAGACAACCTACGTTACTGCTCAGCAATTTCTTGTTGCGAATGTTTTGTAGCTCATGCCCTTTCAAGCTTTAGTACTAGTGTACAACTGGAGCTCAAACCTGACATGATACTGTAGGAAAGACGGATAATGATGGATTGCGTAATGAAGCAGAGCGAAATTGGTACTATAGATAGAACTCCAACTGCTACACTCCTTAGACAACACGATATATAGAGTCTCGACTAATTGATGCTTTTGTGACTACAACACATGGGATAACTTCGTCAAGGAGCCATGTGCATGAAATCATAGGCAGTATACATGAAGTCAAAACCGCCCGGCTTAGAGACTACACTTACTATTTAAATAGACATCCAATAATTCATCAGGCACGTCGAGCTTTCCTACGTTGAATAACTTGAATTGCCCGTGCCGTAATGGAATAAGAGCCACCCAGTGCCGTCACTCTCGTTGTCATATCTTGAGCTGTAATGAGACGAGCTCTCTCTGACACAGAGCACTGTTACTCGAATAGGAGTGGTAATGCATGATTCCAAGCAGTACAATTCTAACTGGTGGATCATGCCGAAACCCTAACACAAGTTACACAACTGCCGCTAGACCATAAAAGTCATGTAAACAATGGAGCAAATATTTTTCTATTTCTGCTAACCATTCTGAGCATGATCGCATTGATCTTCTAATTACCATGGTTTGGACGCTATTGCCAATCTCTTTTCGTTCGCCCAATCAACCAATGCATTCTTATCTCATGTCCACCGCAGCCTCTTTAGACGAATCAAGAGATATCCCTAGTCTAGGCCAGTCCAATTCAGGTAGTATAATTGGGGTCCGCTTCCTCGGGCGTTTTGTCGCTACCTATGTATTGCAAGTCCAAGCGGAACTCAAAGCCCGAAAGACCGATATGACATTTTCTTCCATTTCTCTGGCGTCAGACGCGGACTGCCGTCAGTGATTTCTGCCAAGTTCGCCATCACATCCACGACGAAATCAGTCGCCATGTCAATCCATCCACCATGTTCCTTTCCCCCAAAGCTTATTCGACCACAATTGCAAGCATAAGCTCTTGCAAGAACTTCCCGAAGCACGGACTGCGGTGACGTATTACGATATACGTATCTGACAACGTCGTGGAAGAAATCATCCCACAGGCAATCCAATTGGGCGATAATGGCGTTGAAAACCTGCCGAAGAAATTTGGGTATCCCACGCTTGTCGGCGAAAACAAAAATTTCGCAAAGATTCATCAGAGCATCAATCCCATCTCCTTCTTCGTCTTCAATGATTGAGGTATCGAATTTCCCGGTGTAAAGCCACTTAATGAAGATAGGGAGGCCAAGAGCATCTTCCTTGTCGACGATTGTTACTTGCTGGTTTCGGGATTCAATGAAGCCGTTATTGAAAGCCGAATTGAAGTAGAGTGAAGCTTCTTCGATGAGTTTTTTGTGGACCCGGTATTTGTTTATGTTCTCCGCACATTCACGAACTTCGATAATAACGATTTCGTCAGAGGGGTCGCTTCGTTTAGTTAGTCAACATTTTGGCCCTTCAATGGTTTTATGGCATCTCGTTTTATGAACTCACAAATTTGGAGGTGCTAGCTCGTCTATGGAAGGCATCATCGTCACTTTGCTTCTGGTATGAGGTCCTGAAGATTCATGGACAAGGGATTCGGAAGTGAGTCTTCTAAGTTCTGTCTAGAAGAAAGTGGGTCAGGGGACCAAGTGAAGAGACAAAGTATTTGGATTGGTACCACGTGGAGAAACGCCTCCACTTCTCTACTTGTGAGCTGGTGATCATATCGTTATTCCAGTTGGAAAATAGTTACTCACCACATATTGCGCAAGTAGCTTGGAGATTGTCGTAGAATTATTCTATAAATTAGTCTTCTAACATCAAGGTATTTCTGCATCCCTTTCCATAATCTCGACAATGCGGTTTGAGGCGCAGTGGTGTTGCCCTCCAGGTCCAAATGGGGCTCTTTCAAAATAGCCATGATAGCTAGAATCAACCTGTGTTCATCTTTAGGCTTGGAGATTGGAACCAACAGCGCCTGTGTATAGCACAAATCGAAATTTTGAAGCATGACGACGACGAATGGATATTTTTCGAGAACCTACTTATTCGAAAAGGCCTATGACATTCAGTCTCTGAGTTCTTCCGACTTTGCGTATCAATTCAGCTCTTCGAAACTTTATCTGCCTGGACTAGTGAGGTCCGCATATGGTTTGCGACTTCAGTCATGGTATTAGGTCTCATGTCATCTTAACTTGATAAATATGTTGTACAACAGGGAACTCGCCGTCAACGCAGCACAAGCCAATTAATGTGGAGAAGCTTATAATGGGTATGATCGTCTCAAGCGCAACGACAGGGATGCTAAACTTGGCTTGCCCTGCGAGTCCTTTCATTAAGATATTTGACATCACGTACTCGGCGTCTCCGGGCCACGAATTTGACGGAAGTTTGCAATGCAAAAACTCATTCCCTGGGGTTTTCCGCGGAAGCCGGAGTGGAGGGTCAAGGCCGCAGCTTGACCCACGGAACGCGTAAATCGTGATCAACGGCATGTAAGCTTTACTTCCAAACCAGCGTCTACGCTTCTTCAGGGTTTGGAGTCGAGACTGAGGGGCTTTTATCAACTTTATGTTCTTATTCGGTCGATATCCATATGCCAGACTGCTTGAGTTGTCATATTTTGGAAGGAGACTATGGACGTTCGACAGTCCCCATGAGCCTGAATACGGTTGTTTTTGAAAAGGTAAGAAGCTCACATTTTCTTGGAAGGTAACACGTCTCTGCATTCTTTGTTTCGTGAGTCCTTCGTACAAGTGAAGTTTTACAACTCTTGCGCCAAGATCTCTTGTCGATGGTGGAGGTCCAGTAGTATCCATTTGTCAGTGCCACGAATCTTGCTGACAATTGTTCAGCTTGGCCTGTGAATGCTCGTTGTCTTGGCAGTTTCTCCTGTGGGGTTCAATTCTTTCCAATAATCACAGGGTAGTAACACGACTGTGGCAGAAGAATGGGCCGCGCGAGGGTGTTCGGGAAACAAGCTGCCTAATTCGGTGAATCTCCCATAAGCATAAAAGAGACCATACTGATTTTGGCAGGCATTGAAAGCTTCTACTCGGTCGAAAGAAGTTGTCGGGAGAAGCTTGGCTTGGCAGCACGGCCTGGGGCTGTTGCCGTCGCAGATCCAACTCCATGTCGATCAACGGGGCCATTTCGGCCCGTCAGAATTGAGCCTCATCTTAAATTGCCCCCACCTCCTCCCAACTTTCCGTTCGACTTGGCTTGATATATGGCCAGGATGAACCTGCCATGCCTATCTTGGAGGCCATCGTGCGCGTAACATGTCGATACCATTCATGCGACAGCTTTTCATCACGAACCCATAGCATGACGAACGCTTTCGGATCACGGAAAGATTGATAAGTTAAGAGGCTGCGCCATCGTGGTCCGTTATGCGCTCACCTTCATTCTCATCTCTACCTTCTCTTCTCTCTGCCTCGGGGTGCTGGAAATCCTAGGTACTTTTTTTTGGGAGCTCGGTTTGGTCTTTTGTTATTACTTTTCCATTCATTTCCAAGTCGGAGTTGCTTAGGGTCACTCTTTCCTCATTCGTCAAGGCTATCTGGTCATAGCCTTCGATTCTTTAAAATGGCACCATCACAGTCACCCGACAGAGGCGATGCGGCCTCAGTTCTGAGCCGAACAAGCACCATCAATAGCCTTACCAAAATTTTCAGAAAGGAGAATGTCGTCGAGAGAGAGCTATCTGTCGACCAGGATACCTCGCGGCCAAAGACGGCAAAGGACAGGCTAACCAAAGCTGGCGCGACGTTGAAGAAGTTCGGCAAATTCATTGGTCCCGGATTCATGGTGGCAGTCGCCTACATTGATCCGGGTAACTATGCTACTGATGTCGCGGCCGGTGCCCAGACGAGGTTCAAACTGCTCTTTATGGTCTTGCTCTCGAATATCATAGTAAGAAGATGTCCTGGTTTCTGGAGTTCATGCTAACTACGTGCAGGCTATTTACTTTCAGACCCTCTGTATCAAGATGGGAAGTGTTACTGGTCGGAACCTCGCTGGCGTCTGCCGTGACAACATGCCCAAATGGATGTATATTCCCCTGTACATTGTTTCGGAAGTTGCAATCATAGCTACTGATGTCGCCGAGGTATGTGGATGCCTTAAATCGTGCATTGCAAAAAGCTAATCTGAGCAGGTTATTGGAACTGCAATTGCCCTGAACCTTTTGTTCAAAATTAATCTGGTCGTTGCTGTGGGCCTGACCATCCTTGATGTCTTGTTTGTGCTTGTCTTTTATCGACCGAAAGGCGATTCCAACAGCTTGAAGGTCTTCGAATATGCTGTTGCTGGCCTTGTGATAACTGTCGTCATCAGTTTCTGTATTGAGCTTTCATTCATCAAGGATACTCCCGTTGGTGACGTCTTCGTCGGCTATCTGCCATCTTCAGCTGTCGTTCAGGGTAATGGGTAAGCAATGAAAATCAAGTGGCCAGACACAGTTCGTTGCGGATCTAACTTGTCTCAGGCTCTTCCTGGCATGCGGTATCCTTGGAGCTACAGTCATGCCGCACTCACTGTTCCTTGGTAGTGGCTCAGTGCAATGGCGTCTCAAGAAGTTTGACCTTGACGCTGGAAACGACACCACCGATACTCCTGAACAGCACTATCGACCTTCTTTGGAGGCTATCAACAGCAATCTCAAGTACTCTGTTGCTGAGCTCGCCGTGCAATTGTTCACCTTCGCGTTATTCGTGAACAGCGCCATTCTTATTGTCTCCGGAGCCTCTCTCTTTGGCAAGCCAGGTGCAGCCGATGCAGACCTCTTCGGCATCTACAGCCTACTTTCCTCCACCATCGCTCCAGCAGCCGCTACTGTCTTTGCCTTAGCCCTGCTCTTTTCGGGCCTATCAGCCGGTATTGTCTGCACCGTTGCCAGCCAAATTTCAACGGAGGGCTTTATGAACTACCAAATGAAGCCTTGGCTCATGCGCCTCATCACCCGTACCATTTCCATCATTCCAAGCATCGCGATCGCTGCTTCTTCCGGAAGGTCTGGGCTCGGTGATGCGCTCACAGGATCTCAGGTTATCCTCAGTATCTTCTTGCCCATCATTTCTCTGCCTCTGGTCTATTACACGGGCAGGGCTAGGTATATGACTGTGCCGGCTGAGCAGGCAGGAAAGACTATAGACGGCGATGTCATTAACCCAAAGGGAGTAAATATGGCCAATGGAATCGCTACCAGGATTGCTTCATGGGCTCTTTGGACAGTTGTGGCTGTAATGAACGCAGCACTGCTTGTGCTCATCGCACTTGGAGACGCGTAAGCCTCCTGGTGGGAGCACATTCGAAGAACCGGGTTCTCCTTTGTAGAACAACACCGTCGTTGGTTGAAGACATTCGAGTCTACGTTGAAGCTTCTACATTCTTTTCAAATAAGTTGCGCAAACTAGTTCAGTGTATAATTAGATTCTTCGCAGGCGTCATGGTTACCCTTCCCAGGAGGGTCTTCTCGTCACCTAACTGCCATCAGCTTCGGTTCACGTTCTTGCAAATCACTGACCATGTCCTTGAGATGATCAGTCCTCTTCACTTTGTACGGTCGCACCACATGCCGGAAGTTTTCAATTCCAAGCTTCCTAGAATTATATAAGCAGGGGCTCGCATAGACTTTTACAAATAATCCCAAAACTACTGCCAAGAATTCGTCAACCTTTGGTATCAAGATGCAGGCATATTCCCCGCACGCTACCCCAGCCGCTAGGATCGATCAATCCTGTCCTGTTCCCAAGACCTTCCACTACTACTTCCTCGCGATATCCCTTCCCCCTAACCATATGAAGGCCCAACTAATCATGATCATCAGCTTTCGTCTCCAGCTCCTCGTCCATCCCAGACTCCCACTCCTCCACGCCAACCACGCACTGTGACCCGTCCACTCGTTCCTCCCCCCAATAATTCCATCCCGCTGACCCAGATACGCCAGCAGCGCCCTCTGCTTATACTCAAACGGCTGCGCCGCAATCTCCGTCCCCTCCCCACTCCGCGCCTTCTTATTCAACACCGCGACCAAATACTCCGCCTTCTGCAACGCCACCTCCGCCAGCGTCGGCAACGACTCCCCCTCCACATCCGCCGCATCCCCCAACGCATACGCGCCCGCAATCGGCCGCCCATCCGGCGCCAAGACACGCAGTTCGCGATCCGTCAGGATCCGCGGCAAGCCGTGCTCCGG
This sequence comes from Astrothelium subdiscretum, assembly GCA_021030935.1. NCBI lineage: Eukaryota > Fungi > Ascomycota > Dothideomycetes > Trypetheliales > Trypetheliaceae > Astrothelium > Astrothelium subdiscretum. The sequence continues at coordinate 72,168 of JAGFMW010000064.1, read as the reverse complement.
CTTCTTAACCGACAGCTTGTCGACGAGCGGATGCGCGCCGTTGCCCGTCGCCCAGATCAGCATGCCGAACGGCAGCCGCCCATCCTCCTTCGTGAAGATCGCATCGGCTTCGACCCGCTGGATGTGCGAGCCCGTCGCGATCTGGACGTGCTTGCTGCGCAGCGAGTCCATGGCGTACTCGCTGAGGCTCGCGTCGAAGGTGCCGAGCAGTTTGTCGGCGACGTCGTGGATGGTTAGGCTCAGCTTGCCGTCGAGGTGTGCGTAGAGGTGGCGCAGTTCTTCGTGCCAGAGGTCCCACAGCTCGGCGGCGGCTTCGATGCCGATGGCGCCGCCGCCGACGATGCGGATGCTGAGGAGGTCGCGCTGGCTTTGCGGCGTCATGGTGGGGAGTGAGGCCATGTCGAGGACTTCGAGGAGACGCTGCTGGATGAGGCGCGCGTCGCTGGTGGTTTTGAGGAAGTAGGCGTGCTCTTTGGCGCCCGGGGTGCCGAAGGTTTGGATGTCGCAACCGGGCGCGATAGCGATTTCATCGTAGCGGACTTCGAAACGGTCGTTTTGTTCTTCTGGGAGTGTGGAGAATGCTTTGCATGAGACGATGCGGTTTTGAAGGTCGATGTTTTCGGCAGTGGCTTTGTAATATTTGACGGAGTTCCTACTTTTGCGCCGGACGGGTTCTTCTGCGAGACGAAAGTTGAAGAGACCGCACGCTGCGCTGGCGAGTAAAGGCGTATATTGGATTGTGCGAATTGGCGAGATTACTACGATGTTGTAGAGCGAAGGTGAGACTTTTTGGGAAAGGGTGTAGCCGGCCCAACCCGAGCCAATGATTGCTAATGTTTTGGACATTTTACACTACTAGACGAAAAGCAAAGAAGCCTGAGCAGATGCTAGATAGCAATGTACCTACCTCGTGAAAATATATGGAGATTTACAGATAGAATTTCGGGCGTCTTGAAAACGATGATGTAAAGGATTACAAGAGCCTTGAGCTTACCCTGGCCCTGGTCGAGGTGGCCGTTTGCTGACACCGGCAGTTGTCATTCGCCGAAAAATCTCCGGCTCTCATCTTCTCTTAAAACTCCATGTCTAAAAAACAAGACTGTGGAGCACATTAGTCAATGACATGAGAAAAACTCTTTCTGTCAGGAATAGAACGATTGATTACTCGTTTCAAGGTAAAAGCCAGTTCGTCCCAATGCTATGGACAATGAAAATGCAATGCAACCAAATGGCGGGAAGTCGCTCTACCGCCACCACAACCAAGATTTTCTACTCCCCTGGGTATCTTGTCTTTGACTCTATTCATTCAGCATTGAGCAATATGCCAACGTAAATTCCTCCTCAATCCATACTTTATCATCTCTTTGACCTCGCTCATACGGTTCAAAACTGTTCTTGAGCATCCCCGGAAATTCCGTGGGAGCGTTTCTGTTGTTGCTTCAGCGTCTCCTTGGTCGTTGTTGAAGACGCTGACCAAAATCCAAGCATTCTCATCCCTGCTCAACTTCCATTCACCCCAATTTTTCTTCTCCGGCACCAACAATACCCACACCCTCGATTTTAGTCAGACCGCTGTCCTCCTGGCCCACTTTACACCATGCATGGTCAAGCACGTCTTGAATCCCGATTCTTGCCTCCACATCTCTGTTCAGCATCAGCCGAATTAGATCAATACTCTCTTCGCTCATTACGTAAGGAACCCGGAGATCGTGGTCCGTGATCTCGTCGATGGAATAGAAGGGGTTTTCCTTGTAAATAATAGTGTAGAGCAGGATGCCAAGAGCCCAGACGTCTTGCGGAGTACCCTGATAGGAGCGTCCAGCGAGGACTTCAGGGGCGGCGTAGTCTATCACCAATGTCAGCGAATGTTCAATGCCGCAAGGGAGCAGTTGTAACAAAAATCGACTCACCAATAGTACCAACGAAAACATCAAAGGGCCCATTTTTCAAATATGCCGCGCTCCCAAAATCGATCAACTTGATATTCCCCTCGCCATCCAAAATCACGTTTTCATCCTTAATGTCGCGATGCACCACTTTGGCCTTCAAATGCAAATGATGGATTGCATTGGCCACTTGCGTGAAAATCTTACGGCACTCGACTTCATCCATATTTACCCGAAGCTCGATGTAGTCGAAGAGATCCATGCCCGGCAGACCGTGCGGCACCATTTCAATGTAGTAGTTGATATCGTCCTCGAAGAAATCCGCCATTTCGACGATATTCGGGTGTTGAAGATCTTCACGGCGAAGGTAGTTGAGGACATGGATTTCGAGAGGCACCGTACCGAGGCGGCGGTCGCGAGTCCAGGTGTCCACGAGAATGCGGCGTTTGGTGACATATTTGATGACCATCTTCTTGGCATGATTCCGCTTGTACCTACAAAGCTTGACTTGGCCGTATGCACCCTGGCCCATCTCTTCGAGAACGTTAAAGTCATTGATTGATTTTTTGACTCGCGGCGTCTCACTGATGCCGGGGTCCGGGTGCTCCATAGGTTCTGCTTCGTTGTCTTCAGGAGAAGTGATAGTGTCGTCAGTGGCTTGCTTGATTTGGAGGGTCAGCAGAGAGGGCGAAGGCCCTTCGAGTAGAGGTTCGGTTGGTTCGACTTCCTTAGGATTGACGTCGTTTTCAGATTGGCCAGGAACGGGTCGATGGGAGGGTGTACCAGGACGAGATGAAGCTGAAGTTACTGGGCCAATGCCATGGTTAGCAGCATGCAGTTGGCGAGAGTAAGTGATCCAAAGTGCGTAGACAAGCTCAGATGTAGTCGTGGAACTGACGGAACGGGCGAGTCCGAGATCTTCGTCTCCTTCCTCAATGACATTTTCATTGAGCGTCTGCTCGCTTCTTTCGCTCTTGACGACTCGCATCTGCACATCGATCATGATCTCGGCGCCATCACGGTGTTTCGCAGGCAGACCACTTGGTCTTAGGAAGACAGCAGCCGCATCAGACTTTCCTTCGCGTATGGCAAGTAGAGCACGAGCGCGCCTGAAGCTGTGCTCGGGTATTACGATGCCATCAACAAGTCGGACTTTTTCTTCCTCTGTCAGCAATGTGAGGATCTGGTCAAAGCCCGGAATGAATTCGTCTATGTGCCGGTCTTGGGTCTCCGGTTTCCCAAAAAGAGCCGCTGAAAAGACCGAGTTCGAGCTGGCGACCTTTAACGTTGATGCCGAAAGCACCATGATACCAGCGATGTGTGGAAAGGAAGAAACTCGGAACGTGGGCTGGCCAGATAGTTGATCCACCGTGATCGGAATACTGATACTATTCGAAGTCCTTGCGGTGAATCGTCGGAGCTCAGCAATCTTGTCATAGTCCAGTGCACCCGTATTTGTGCCCTCGATTTTGGGAATATCTGGAATCAGTCGTTGCAGGTCCATGCCGCGTCTGACTCTTTCTAAGCCCCATATAGGATCTGTCGGGCCTGTGACCTTGACGATGCTACCAATCTCATCCACAGTAACGTAGGCGACATCTTCGGATATCTCTTCCAGGACCCAGATAAGGCCGCCGCGCTTCTCTTTCACCCATAGACTTGCCGAGCCCACAGCACCATTACGCTTTTGGATTGGCACAACGTCACCACATATCAAGACACCTCGAGACTTCTTATGCGAGTGGTTTGGCACACTGTTCGACCGGGATTGGGTGCTTTGGCTGGCTCCAGCAACATCAACAGTCACTGCTCGTTTCTTAGAAGCTGTTTCACGCGAAGACGGTTTACTCAAAAGTTTGGCAGTCACACCATTGCCAACAGCAAGAGTCGAGTTAGACGGGCTAGTCTTTGCGCTTTGAATTGGACTGAGCTGAGGTTTAGCTGTGGGCGGAGACTGGACGACATCTGGAGCCCGCAGCCTCTCTTCTAACCATTTTCGCCGCGCTGGTTGGACAACTTCTAGAATCCCCATTTTTCGTACTTCGGCTCGTGTTACTCCAAAGACTAAACAAGCAAGATCGTTGGCAGAAGTCAGCGTCCAAGGCGCATGTGGCTCTGTCGTGAAGATTGCCTGTGCCGCTTGCGCAGCTCGACTCGAATGTCCGTGAGGTGCCGACCCAACAGGTTGCATACCGCCTGGCGGCGGTATTTGTTGCGTCAGAGTCGGCAAAGTCTTCGGTGATATAAGCTCATCAGATTTGGACGCTTCTGATTCATGGGCCAAGTATGGCTGTGCAAGCGCCTCGGTAAGCTTGCTCTGGATAGACAAAGGCGCGATATCGGTGTAGGTACGCTTGAGGTTTGCTCGTTGTCTCTGGGACGGAGTTCTTCGTGGCATCGGCGTTGAGTCTGTGTTTTTGAAATTTTCAAACGTTTCTTCACTATCAGCACCTGATGTTGTCTCCAAAGCGGCCTGAATGTCTTCGGCCAGTGGCGCCGGCGCCTGAGCTCTTCCCTCTGGCGACTGGGCTGATGTCGGCCTGGACTCCTCTGCGCTCGTCGTGCTGTCGCTCTCCGGCAAGAAGCTCTTTTCAAAAATGTTCTGTCCAGACATTTCTGGGGGCCCTGTTATTGGCGCATTCGAAAGTCCCAACCCCAAACCGGGCAATAGATCTTGCCCAATGAGGTTTGCTCTTGATAGTAGCTCTATCATGCTCTGCAACTCGTGGTCGCCGCTTATTTTTGCTTGCGCCTGTGCAATGCTCGCGTTACCTCCCGCCCAGTTTAGTCTATCCCTCATGAAATCTATAGATCGTTTCAATACACTCTGTCGGTTATGTATAAAGTCTTCGGATTGGTGCGCAAAAGAAAAGGAATGCAAGGATTCGGTGGGAAAGCGGCTCAAGTCTTCGCCAAATGGAAGCGTGGGCGAGGCTGGACCCGAAGGCAGTGTAGTCGAAGGATGACGAGATATGGGAAGTGAGAAAGTCATCGAGCCCGCCCGACTCGTGGTTGGGCTAGTCACACCAGTACCGGCACCACTCCGAGTCGTAGGTGTTTGTCGTATGCGGCGAAGGCCGGAAGCTCCTAAGCCGTGCTCATGTTCTGGTATGAATTCGGGAATGCCGGAAGATCTATTGAAACGACATCAGAAGTGCAAACGGAGCATTATTCAGAGAAAGAAAGACATATACCTTCCCAATTGATCTGAGTCGGCGCCAACCGACGATACATCGTGTGACGAACGAGACAGAGGTGACTCTATCGCCAGGCTTGGAGGAGAGGTAAGGTTTGCAGCACTGCGGCTCTTCGGCAAGACAAGTTCAGCCAAGGGAGGATCAGGCCGAAGCTGGACACTTGGACGCCGATTGGGTTGGAGGGCGTCATCTTCACTCATGCTCGGTGCATGCGTTGTTTCAATGCTGCTGATGGACCCGGCTCAGCTGCCGCAGGGATGAGAACAAGCAAAAGGTACAGATTTCAAAGCGATGGGATCAAGTCTATGGAACGAAAGATATAGCAGTTGTCACGCTCATAGGCCAAAGTGTAATGGGATATACACCAGCGGTAGAAAATGACCGGTATCGATAGAGGTGGGGGATGACTCTGCTTGAGAATCCGATCAGCGGCTGATGGGAAATTTCAGCTCCGTCGAGGACCCGCGTGACCAGGCTCAAAGCCCACCTTAGCGAGGATAGGTATGGACGAAGGAAAGCGACGTTGGCGGCGGCAGAGAGGACAGGTCAGAAATTGTCGAGGCTCGAGGGTCGACGAAGGATGATGTTGGGCCAGATGCAGATCGACTGTCCGAACGCCGGTCCCACTTTTGTGCGGCATAAAGTTGCTGGCATCTCAGCAGAGATTTTATATATCATCGATGCCTAACTAAGCTGTCTACAATCCAAAATGTACTCGGATCGCCGGATGTGCCTGTTGACTTTACGCAGGTAGACAGACGGCGCCGCGAGTATCCCACGGAGTGGACGAACCGTGGCCATGGTTCTCAACCCGTCCCTTAAATTTCCTGGTTCCGTCTATGCCTTGGTACATTTGGAAATCGTTCGATAAGCAATTTGAAAAAAAGGGTCCCCTGACATTGTCATTGTGCATTGCTTATTTCCACGACCCATCGAGGCCTCGAAGTCATGCATTGCTCTGTGCAGTGCGGGGTGGCTCCCGTCAGACTCTCACCCTCTGTCACATGCTGGTGAGTGACATGGCCGCCACGGTTGCTCGAAAGAGTCGTGTGCCTGAACCACCCGGACCCTCTACGGATTACCGCTTTCAAACATGTCTACAGCGCGTTGCCATGGGGACGCTGAATTTGTGAGCATTCAGTTCCCAATCGCGAGTGCACGCGTTGAGAATGCAAGACCTGGTAGGATAGCTACCTCAGCCATTGTCATCTCTGTCGCATCGAATCCTTCTGTTCCTCCCAAAAGTTCCGGCAATCCTTGTGCATGCTGACTTGCTCAATCCACCATTCGCCAAAGCTGTCTTGCACTTGATTGTCGACCTTGAGAACTCTTTCATCTCTTTTCAATCCGCAAAGAGCGCATTGGTGTGGCGCAGGTACCCCACCATCAACCTGCTTCGCTGTCTTGACTATCATGGTTTCTTGAATTTCCGGAATTGCACCCAAGAACCTGGAATTGGATGCGTTCTGTGCTGCCGCGACTGCTGAACGAAGTCGCCCGGCATGCTCTCGCCAGACACGAATCACATCGAGTACTTCCCGTTCCTCTTTGTTGTTCTCTGACTTATCGATACCAGTGAGCTTCATTCCCCCGGACCTACCCGCAGGTCCGATTCTCATCCCTTGCGAGAGGAGAGCGTCGCGCTTCCATCGCAGCTTTCTTCCAGCTATGATATGCCCTACCGTTGCTATCAGACCCAGACACCCTTCCAAGAATTCGATAGTCTTCACATTGCTCAAGATTCTACTTTTTGCTGCTGGAGTCTGCTTTGCTAGTGTTTGGAAAAATTGCGTGTGCATTTCGGCAAATAAAGGTGGGAACAGGGAGAGTAAGATCACTGGCGGTGGTATATTCGTTGGAGGGACATCCTGAGGCTGGAGAGGGAGAGCACTAGCGAGAGGTGGTACTAGGGAAGTGCAAAACGTCTGGCAATCGTCGTTGTCATCCTGCTTCTGTGAAACCTGCACCGAACTCGATTCTGGCGGTAGCTCCGGAGATGCCGTCTCCTCAAATTCGTCCCAGGCATCGTCGGTCGTGGCGTTGGAGAGAGGTGTAAAAGCAGACTTCTTCTGCAGCTTGTTCCTGGTCACTTTACTATCTGGCTGGGAAGCATTTGGTGCAAGCTTCGGAACAGGTTTAGATTGTGGCTTCGTGCGAGCAAGTCTTTGCCCCGTCGGTTTTCCTTTGATATCTTGCTCTGCCCCATGTGAATCTGCAGAAATGGGGATCAAGTCTTCTCGATAGCTCAAAGATTTGGTGGACGCTTGTGACTCTGTTTCTCTATCTTGCTGCCATGAAGTCTGACTCTGGGCCGGTACCTTAGATGCACCAGTTTCGAAGTCTCCGAACTCATCAAGCTCCTCATCAACGTCAAAGAGCACTTCGTTCCCCGTTGTGTGCTTGACAGGATGGCTAGAACTTGTCTCTATCATCGCTTGCGGCTTGAGTGATTCGTGCATCAAGTCTTGAGCTCCGTGCCAATTGGATAGATCTTTGCCGGTTCTGTTTGGTGAAAGACCTGCGTTCCAAGCGCTTTGGTCCGCAAGAATGTCAATATTCTGGAAAGCATTTGAATTCGGCAAAGTATTATGAGCAGACGACTGTTCAGTCTTTGACGGAGCAGCATCTTCAAACTCGCCCCATTCATCCTCCACGGCAGCAGCAGCAGCAATGACTTCAGGAGGGCCAAATGTTGGGGGAGGGCCGACCCATGAATGTTGCGAATTTTCTTTTCTGGGCTGACTCCATATACTGGAGTCGTCAAGTGAGGCATTGGCAAAGCTTGAGTCCAAAGAAAATATATCTTGTGGGACATTTGTCTCTGAAGTCTGCGGGACGCTTTTCTCGTGGGATTTACCTTGCCCATTGCTGCTTGGCTGTCCAAACGCGGCAAAAAGATCAGCAGACATCCTGAATACTTAAGAAGATTACAATCAGGCTAGCTGAGTTGCCATTGCAGGGTAACCCATTCTTGGTTGGAAACGTGGCGGAAAAGCGACTATGGGTTGTTCGATATGCAATTGGAAGACAGAGCCTGAGTGTCGTGGCTGGCTAGCTAGATAAAAGCCACATGATGTAGACTGCTTGGTTCCTGATTGAAGGACTGTTAGGTAGAAATTCCCATCAAGCCAGAATGCCACCAGGATATGTACCTTAACTGCGTAAAAGTTGTGGATTATCCGTTGGACGTGGCGAAGCACTCGGACCCTGGCTGTAGACGTCAGCCCTCCCGTGCTGTTCGTGCTTTGGCTCGAATAGTTAGGTACAACCATCATGGTGATACCACCTCAAGACCTCAGGCGAGCAGAGCCATGAGGTCCTATGAGGATGCTGCGTGGGTCTCATCGTTCAGAAATTGCAAATCAAGGTCTAACGATCTCACAGCAAATACTGGTCAGAGTTCAACAAACTTACCTCAATCTCGGACCTGAAGAACGCCATAAAGGACCCGCGATCAGATTACACCCCGGTTCAAGGACTGCGCTCCATCATTTGGAAGGTATGATTGTTCCTCGTCATCTGTTTTTCAGTCTAACGGCAATGCAGGTCTTTCTACTGTTCGAGAATCTCGACCGGACAACATGGCGAACGCGATTACAAGACTCACGCGCCGCATACACCTCCTTGCGCACGCATTTCCTCCGTGCTATCGAGCACCCTGATGAGCTAGAGTCTTCCATAGATCCATTGAGTGAGAGCGACGAGGTATGACATCTGTACCAAGCGCTCGCAGCTCGAGCTCCTAGTCTGACTGATCACTAAGCCCTGAAAGTCTCCCTGGGCCGCACTGCGCCAAGATGAAGCCCTGCGAGCCGAAATTCTCCAGGATGTCGATCGCTGTATGCCAGAAAATCTCTATTTTCGGCAACCAACCACACAGAACATGCTCTTGGACATACTGTTTGTCTTTTCGAAGCTCAACCCAGATATAAGCTACAGACAGGGCATGCACGAGCTCCTTGCACCCATCTTATGGGTGGTCGAAAGAGATGCTATTGCACAAGACACTCCACAAAGAGGGCAAGATCGTGAAATTTTCACAACCTTTGATTCAAAATATATTGAACACGACACGTTTACACTCTTTGGTCTGATAATGCAGGGCGCCAAGGCATTTTACGAGACAGGGAGTACTCAACCCAAGCATACGGCTACGGATACGGAAGCACCCATCGTACTTCTCTGCAAACGTGTATTTGAAGACTATTTGCCTCGCATTGATCCTGACCTCGCCTCCCATCTCCATGAGATTGCAATCCTACCTCAGGTTTTCTTGATGTGCGTTCTTGACAGTAGTCAATTTCTTCAAGCCCGCAGCTAATGCAATATAGGCGCTGGGTACGCCTCCTGTTCGGACGAGAATTTTCCTTCGATAGCATGTTACAGATGTGGGACGTAATCTTCGCAGAAGACACGTCTCTCGAGCTAGTCGATTTGGTATGCATCGTAATGCTCTTAAGGATTAGATGGCAACGTAAGCAGAGAACGACTTTCGCCGGCGGACAAGCGCTAATATAACGCCAATAGTCATAGAGGCGGACTACAGCACGGCACTGACTCTCCTTTTGCGGTATCCTGAACCTGCTACGTCGCAGGGCGCCAAAACCTTTGTTTCTGATGCGATATTTCTCAAGACGCATTTCCATTCGGATGGTGGTAGTCACATTGTCCATAAGTATACAGGGAGACATTTGCCGCTTGTTAGTCAAGCAGGTACCGTGTCAACCTCCCCAGAAGTACCGATATTCAAAGTCGCTGAGCGTGCTCGTTCTCCGCCAAGTACACCCAAGCGATCTTCTCAATCTGCTGGGCTAGAGAGCTTACTTCAAGATGCTGCACGTGGCGTGTTCAAGCGTGGTGAAAAATGGGGCGTGAACCAGGCAGTGCGAGATGCCGTGGGAGAGGTGAGAAAAAACGTCCAGGGCCTTCAAGCCGGAAGAGGATCCCCACGGGCGAAGAGTTCCGACTCCACAAAGTCACCCACGAATCCAGACAAGCTCCTCCACAAAATCTCGAAGCTAGAAGAACGCAACAAAGCTCTGGCAAAGATGCTTGAGGGTGCCGTTTCAGAATTGTGGGACCACCAGAAATCTGTCAGTGAGACCACGAAGGCCGAAGGTGGATCCGTCAATGCCCTCAGCATGGCTATTGCAAGAGTGCAATTCGTGCAGGTGTATTTAGAAGACTCATCGATGACTTTGCCAGAAGACGACAGTAAGGCTGCTAAGCATACACCGAACAAAGGGGCGACGTCCCCGAAGAATTCCGTGCAACAAGAGAGTGCGGAACCAGAGTCAAGCGATAGCTCAGAGCAGACCGAGCCAACCACAGAAAATCCTTCTGAGTCTAGCGGAGAAGGACCAGAGCCAGACCGCACATCCAAGCCTCAATTGGCACCAGGTCGACCTTCTCCATCAATCAAACCTCGCTCAAAGCCGAAATCACTCGCCACAGCCTCCCGCGACTCCTTTCCTACTACCCAACAAGTCCCTGCGACCGCTCCCTCGACCCAAGCATCATTCTCACAGCCCCCTTCCCAGTCATCACTGACAAGCGCTAACTTGAACGCTCCACGTCCGTCACTAGCGCAGTCGTCATTCAGTTGGATGCTGGGCGATGACAATCGCCGGAGCAACAGCTTCGTGTCTGCGAGCCCATTCCCCGCAGAGAAGCGGAGGCATGCCGGCGGTAGCAAGACGGACTTTTTGTTTGGCGATGAGGACGGATTTGAGGGGGCGAAGACGAAGGGTGGGGGCAAGAGTGGGAAGGGTGAAGCTGGGGAGCGGAGTGAGGTTTTTGATTTGGGGGAAATGGAGGGATCGGGGGTTTAGGTCGGCGGATTGAGTGGTTGTGCATAGTTAGAGACAGTGTGATACGATATACGTCAATTACATAAGGTACGCTAGAAGAGAATATTTCTGATGGCCGTTTCGTCTCTATGAGGAGACGAAGTATCAGTCCCAACATATCGAAGGTCATCCGATGAACAGCACGCACGGCCCTTCCATACATGATCAAACGCTAGCGGCTAAGCAGCAGGACGGAGCTGCTAAAATAATCTACAGATTTGAGTTGAGTCGCAGAGCGAGTATGACCATGTATCTGTCGGCGCCATTTTCAAGCATTACAGCAACTGCTTAGGTAGGTTTATTCCTGCTTATTCATTCGCTTGACACTCCGCCTGAGTGCCCCTGATTTGGCTTCGGTTACACTCGGTATCCTCTCGAGACGTTCGCGCTCGTTAGGTACTCAAATATAACTTCGCACCTGCTATACTGCTCGAAGCTAGTTACTCTGACGTATGAACTGAGTCCCAGCTTTCGAACCATTTGTTCAATGTGTGTGGCGCAGTGTTCCTTTCCTTTCCCCTGCCCTGGGGAGAGGAATGGGGTTCCTGTTGGGTGTTTGCCTTTCGAGCCTTGAGCCCAGCGTACGCTGGCAGTGCATTCGATTCATCGGTCGACCACAGCGAGCTCTGCCTCGTGAAGCGAGCTCTGCCTGGTGACGCGAATCTGCCTCGTCGTGTGTGATTAAAGCAACGGATCCCAGACATACCCATCTCTTCTCTTAACTAAACTACTTCTACCTCTTAAGGTTCGCAGTATGGCCGAGGCGATTGGCGTAGCTGCTGGTATCGTTCAGTTCATCGATGTCGCTGTCCGTCTTTCATCTTCCCTGAGCCGACTCTGCTCCGATGTACGCCATGTACCGCAGCAGCTCCATCAGCTCCAGATAGAACTTGGTCAGCAGCTCAAACTTGCCCAGGAGATACGGGCTCAAAATCTTCCCGCGTCTACAGCAATGGTAGCGTCGTCAACGTATGATGACCCTCTTCTCGAATATATCGCCTTGGCAGATGAGCTTAGCAAGACGCTCGACGAGCTTCTCGTTACCAAAGCCGACGCGCTGCTCGCACGAGGCTGGCATGCCCTTCGTTTGGTCCGAAAGAAAGAACGCATTCTTCAGCTATGCGATCGTCTCGAGCGGAAGAAAAGCACGCTTTCTATCTGGCTGAATGCAAGCAACTTGTGAGTCTAGCAACGCTCATCTATCTAAAGACCATAGACACTTTCAACGCATTTACCGTGTCATGCAACTGGAAGTTGAAGCTTTCAGAGCTGATGAATCTGGCAGCTTATATGCTTACTGTATTGCGATAGGAAATTTTCTTCAAACATAAAAGCGACCACGGATCAGACCCAAACCGATGTAAAAGAGGTTATATCCGTCGGGAGAATAGTTGAAAGAAGCTCCAGGAAAGCCGTTGCAAATACGGAGCAAATAATGCCCCAACTTCAACAGATGGGCCTAACCACAGCGAGCTCATGTCAAAAGACAGACAGCATGATAAGAGAAATTCAACAGATGAAGGATCAATCTTCAGCACTACAGGCCGATACATGTAATAATACCTCTATATTGGACAGAATCGACCAATCCTCCACACAAGTGCTCTCAAACACACAGTTGATTCTCCAGAATTTCCAGAATATGTACCTGGGGCTCAGCCAAACTGGATTTGACGCGCGAACCAGCCTTACTCCGGGTGGACAAATTGTTGACTGCCTTCGTCAGCCGTCAGTCGAGCCGACCGATAACGTCCGGAACTCTGTAAGTAGTAAACCGCTTCAGGATGAGATATTTCAACTAATAATATCGACAGGCAAATGGCTTCCTGGGTCTGCTCGCCAATAATGCTACCCTTGCAGACCAGACATCACGCATCGTCCTCGAAGATGTCGAACACGCATCTTCCTTGCAAGAGCTCCCACGCCTCAAGTACTCCTACGCTGCACTGGCAAAAGACTGCCGTCGCGAAATTGAGGCAGGGGCTCAGCATGGCAACTCTATTGGGTGCGCATGTCGTACTGTCAGCAACACTTACCGCTGGCAACCACTTTCCATTCTCCGTTTCACGCGGACGTTTCGGACTCAGCACTTCTCTTTCTGTCCAAAATATAGAACCTCTGAACAAAGTCTCGAGTATATGATGCAATTGGTTCCTCCCTCCTGGCTCCTTTGCCACACCCTCAATCTCGGTGTTCAGATAAAGAACTGGTGGACCGCGAAAGCATTTGCAATGTCTCCGGTGATAATTGGCACAAGTAGATTGGTCGATCGGAATCTGTCCCCGGCATTCTGCGCTGTTGCCGACACCAGAGCGGAGCTGGACAGGCTCGGCTATCATCGAATTGGTTGTATACGGAATCTTCATGATGCCCTAGCAGATTTGTTCGACAATCAGAAAGCCTCCCCTCTCGAGATGGATCCAAAGGGTAATACTTTGCTCTCTGTAAGTATCATTGGCCTTGTAATCTCTCGGGATGTCAAAACTGACGATCCTACAGGAGCTATTGTGGATTTATGTAAGTTTAGGATTCTGTGATGTCGACTACCCCCTTAGTCATTACGCAATACCGGCGGACCACGAGATTGTGGCTTTAGTCCACTTTCTCTTGGAAAGAGGCTGTGATCCAAACGTAGTAAGAGATACAGAATTCTCCCCATATGAATATGAATGGGGAGGTACGGCATTGGATCAATTAATAAAGTGCATTGATCTGAGAACGATGCTACGCTCTTCCCGAGCTCCAGGGAAGATACACTGCTTCTCAATTATCGAGAAATTAACAGCGGCGGGAGCCGAACCCTCGAAACCAGTCCAGGCTGAGCACCCTTTTCTAGGAGGGTATCATCATCTATTTTTAAAAGGTCGGATAGCGCTATATACATTATTCGAGGAACAGGTAGAGCGTAGGTGCTTTCATAAGCCCGAGGCCTTGGACCACATTAACCAATTTTAGTGTGTGAGCTCGGAAGTCTGGCCCCAATTCTCCTAAAGCAGGATGAGAAACAGTTTCATCGAGCAATTCAAAAGGCGGAACTTTCTGGGGTAAACCATCGTTCTCCAATCGACGGCCTCGCGCCAATACACTATGCTGTGTTGTGGCCAAAAGCTCTGGTTCTTCTTATTAATAAAGGGGCCAATATTAATTCAGAAGATCTCTTCGGTTACCGGCCTATACACTTTGCTGTTGCATTGGGACTTTCTGATTCAGTTGACTGTCTACTGAAAGCAGATTGTGCGCTATCCACCCCGGGAGATCACTGGAGCCTACTGCATCAAGCCTTGCGCTTAACTGGCTTGAGCAGGGAGCATCTCATCAATACTGTCATTGCTGCATTGACTGATCGCCATGCACGACTTCAAGACAGAGCACGACGTCTCCTACCTAGTGCCAGCTTGTCAGAATTCATTCTTTCAAAAGGCCAGAAGAAGGAACGGTTTGCGCCTCGGATGAGAGAAATGCTGATTTCGCACGGATTCAGTGTCCCTGAAGCATTAGAACTGGACGGTCAGAGCTTTTATAACGCGTGTCAACCGAATTATTTGTCGACGCATGCAACACAAGTGTCCCCTGATGCCGCAGATGCTCTTTGGACCGCTGGATTCGAAGATATCAATAAGCCCAACATGGAAGGGTTGACGCCATTCCTCCAGAGTTGGCGCTGGTCCAATTTTCCAATGGTATCTTGGTTCGTCGATAAGGGCGTTTCAATCTCCTCGAGACATCGAGATGCGTCATTGACCGGACTCCATCTGTACGCTTGGCGGATACCGGAGCTAGTTGGAGATGACGGGTATAGCGAAGAAGAAATAACTCCTACAGACGAGCGTTGTTTAGCACAAATCCAGGAGGCAGTGGGTATTCCATACGATGAATGTACTTGCCCTTGCTCTCCTAGGGGCTGCTCTCCCATCAAATTTCTGCGCGGGCACAACTGGAAGTCTTCATTAGGAGACATGTTCCGGTGCTTTCAGACTTGGCTGCGTACGGTGAAGCCAAAGCCGCAATTTTGCCAACAATATGTCCATGAGTTCACGAGGGTTTTGCTGTTTAAGTTCTTAGGGTGCAAGCATACTTGTTGCATGCTTGACTCCAAAGGCAGCATTTCCATCGGTGAGAATGCTGAAAGATATCGGGAGCAATCAGCCCTTTGGTATAGTACAATGTCCACCGGGTACAGGATTCTAAGATGGCGTGAGGACGTAATTTCTGAGGAAATTTTTCATGATCGGGAGAAGATGCTTGACAATTATATGTCCCATTACGATGAGATGCCCCGACCAGATACGATGGCTCCAGAGCAGCAACCCTTCAAGTATCTTGATTGGATCCGTGGATCACTGTTAGGCGTTGGAGAAGGCAAAGAAATGATATGGTCTCATTTGCTGGATATTATGCGCGAACGCTAGATCATTTACTATTCGTAGCTTAATTGAGATTTGCACAAAGAGGATATACATGAGCTGCGCCAGCAGGAAGGATCGTAGCAAAGTATGTCTCTCGCGATTGACTCCATTTTTACAGTCTTTGGCCCAAAGGTATCTCGAAGGCGCTAACAACCGCCCGCAGTCACGTCCCCGCCGTCGCCGAGTGACCTTGACGTTCTTCCCTATCTTAGATACCGTGCTTGATGTGATGTATATCGACGTCAAAGGTCCTGAAAAATTGTGCCTCGACCAAGGCGTGAAACGACAGTGCCGAACACAACAGAGCATTTGAAAACGGATATCAGACATCCAGGACCGGATAGGATGACCCACGAACCGAGACACTGTTTCAATCAAGCTGGTTAGGGTTTTCAAGTTCGACATCGAGATTGGACGCTGCTGGCACCATTTCCGGTAGTATCCAACTCATTTTCCTTCCTCTGCACTGGTCACAAAGACCTTACCGTCTTCCGGCCAAGGCACGCCCGGAAACCGCGTTGCCAAATTTCTACCCACTCAGGGCTACTCGATAGACTCCCTCCTGGCATCACCTTCGTTGTGACTCGGCTTGGCATACTTTCGTTTCAGCATGCGACGAATCACCGTGGCCATGCTTGGTATTGACGAAGGGAGCACCGATTTCAATTCCGGTTGCTGGGTGCGGCTACTCGCGGTCTTTGCCAGTAGTCAGGTCGCGCTAGTGGCGAATGCAGAGATGTGCGCTTGAATATACTAGGACAGGTCAAAGAATTTCCCAAGTCGATCACGATGTAGTACATATTGGGCGTTGCTAGGAAATAACTGGGCAAGGTTGGGGAGTACTGTAGGAAGGAGTTTTTCACCAATGTCATTGTTTGCCTTCAACTCAGTATCGTAGCATATTATGCCATAGTGGTCTTTCGGATAAAATAAAATATGTTACCGAAAGGCAACAACAGTATCCAACGTTCATGATCCGACATGAGCGTAATATGGGAAAGCGCCCAGCAGAGCGGTTCTCCACTCACTCATAGACAAATTAGATCATGGTATAAGCACTCGAAGGGGCAAGATATCCGGTCTTTCGCCGCATTTGAAGCGTGCAGCGCCTCGACTTTTGAACCTTGTCGAAAGACCGGCTCAAGGTTTGAGCGCGATCTAGACTATCCACTTGTGTTCCTTGGAGAGCCGGTCGAGAAGGCAGAAACAGCTGTGACCTCACCTCAGGCATGCTCACTGGGATCATCCTTAGCGCATCTCCCCCAGAATGAGTCTGAAAGGCAGACGCAAACGATTTCAACTATACTTCCTGTGAGTGAGGGCAGTGGATCTTTTTCACTCCTTGTCAGTTGGATAACGAGACCCTCTGATTATAGAGTGAGCATATATGGAGTTAGCGTTGAGTCTTCAAAGGCGGTAAAAATAGCAGAAAGTCGGGTATCAGCATCCCAAACGTGCTTGCTTTGGAACAGCAGTACTAGAACTCACGAATAGTCAGTGCCATCGTCAGCTTGGAGGCAATCCTTGTCCTGGTAGATACCACATGGCTGATGCCTTCATAAGTTGAGCAGTGTAAGCACGTAAACCTAGAGAAGCATCCACGCAGGAGTAAAGTTCAGATGGATGGGTGAAGTCAGTATAGAAGTAAGCTTGGATTATTGCAGCTACACTCGGCTACTATCGAAGCTTTTCATAAGTAGCACAGGCTCTCGCAGCCTCGCCTTTCACGAGTCCTTGGCCTTGATCCTACTCTCGACAAGCTACATTCCAGGCCCATTCAGCCACTCCACCTTCCCTTATCTTGCATGATAGCAAGACGCCAGTGGGAAAAGACTGTCTCCCGTCAGCGAGCAAAGCAGAGTCGCCCCGTCTTCCTTCCCACTTGCAGGGAAGAAGAATAACAAGTCCGCATGCTCAAGCCTAATTCGCTCAGAGCCAAGAAGCCGTTGAGTGGAGAGTCGAGTAGTTTGGCAGCCAAATCAAGGAACCGCCAAACCGCCGGTTCGAGTCGTTGTACAAGAAGCAGAAATATAAAAGCAGCAACCCAGAAGGAAAAGGTAATGGTCTGATAACGCCGTGCTGTCGCATCAATTGCAGCTTCCGCCTTGTCCGATGTTCCATAGAGCCCATAAGAAAAGTATCAGCCGTCAGCGCTTGACCGACTGAGCAATGAAATTGATTGGTCCCCGCAAAGCAACCCAGGTCGGGGGAGTATGATCGCTCTTTGCAAAACTGCCATGCTTGCATCGAAACATGTGCCGCCGCCCTACCCGGAATTATTGAAAATGTGTAATGTTCCCATGGTATCCTACCCGTATTACCCGTTACCGTATCGTATTTTCAATAGTATATTGTGTTGGAGTATAGAAAAAAAAAAGGGAGATATATTTCCCGGATATAGAATGCAAGGTAATGAGCGTCTGAGTCCAGCGACCAATAAAAGGCGTTTCGGTAAAGTGGCCAGTCCGGAAAAATAATGCATGGGAAAAGAAGAAATCGAAGTCATGCAAATGGGGTATATAATGTTACATGGAGACCATGCGAAGCAAGGCCTCGGCCGCAGCGCGTTCCTGCGCGTTCTGTTCGGCGATGTTGCTGGAGTCAATATATACAACTTTAGAAGATTTGTGATGTCGTGGGTGAGTGTGAGATGATCGTTCATAAGGATGAGATTGATGAGATGGTGCTGATCGCGCAACATGGCCGTGGAGCCTCTCGTGTCGTGACATTTTCTTGATAGATTTTGATGGATTACCATGCTTATGATGGTGGTGGTGGTGGTGGTGATGATTCTTTCCGATCCCAGACTTGGAGTAGTATCCATTCCTAAGTGCATCGGCTCCAATAGCGGCCCAATCCTCCTCTTCAGTCTCGTCCTCGTCTTCAGACGCAGGCTCTTCCTCGAAATTGGAATCTTCATCGCCATCCAAGGACATCTTGTCGGCTTCATGCTCCGCCATGTCCATGTCTTCAGCTGGTGGCGTCATTACGGAGTCGCCAAACCAACTATTGCTCCCCGTCACGTCTCTATTGCTCGTCCAAACAGCGTCAGATGCCATACTCGAAGACTCGACCGATGCCGGAGGTGACACCTTCTCACGACTCAGAACTTGTTGAGGCAAGCCAGGAGCAGGCTCGCCCTTCAAGCGAGCTTCCCACCGTCCCCAGCCCACCTTATCGTAAATAATATCACGATCTGCACCACCGTGATATCTGCCTTCCAGCGCACTGACGATTATCCGTCTTGCCTTTGCCGGTGGTATTGAGCTGAAGCCGGGAAGGGATTGTGTGAGGTGACTGGTGATGTACCGGATCGGGACTGGCCCGTTTCCCAGCAGAATACCTGGAAGGTGGTGTTCGGCCAGGATAGCCGGAGTGATTGCCTCTTCCGATTCTTGCCGGTCAAGATCAGCCACCGCGATGGTGGAGAGAGCACGACCACGGTGTGGCTGATCTTGCTGTTTTGCATGGTCTACCGCATCCTGAAGATCCACATCGGAATCCACGGAGTGGGGAGGCTGTGGATGGTTCTTGTTGGAGAGCTGGGGAGTGATGATGGGAGAGATGGAGTTGGGCGGAGTAAGAAGACCAGCGCGGCCATGGTCATTTGGGAGAGCACAGCCGAACCCTTTGGCGGAGCCGCCGGAAACATGGGCAGAGTTACCGGACTCGCCCTTCGACGTGGCCGCGAGAGCGAGAGTGAGGTTGGAGACACCCGTGGAAGCGGTCGAAGCCATGGTTTTCGATGTTGTCTGAAAGGAGACTGTCGTTCTTCGAGAGTCAGATGGGTGAGTCAGACGTGATGCGGTGGCCACAATGATCACGGCAGACGGTATCTTGAGGGCGGAAGCGAAGCCAGGCAGGAAGTCAAGGGAGTCGCGAAGGTGGTACTTACATCGGCTAGCGATTAGAGCGCGGCGAGCGGTTGGCGCGTCGGAGAAAGTGGAAGCTGCTCTACAAAGGATAGAGTAGCGGATTGAAGAAGGCGTCAGGAATGAATGATGGCGATAGCAGCGAGCAGTGGTAGGCAGATTCGATGTTGATGGCAGTTGGAGGCAGCAAAGAAAGCACAGAAGCAGTCGGAGTCAGTTAGCCGGGGTGAAGGGTGAAATGTTGTGCAGTTTGATTGTGCAGGTGATCGAGTCGGAGGCGTGGGAGGCCAGTCGCTCCAGTCACTCCAGCACTCCAGCACTCCAGCCTGGTCCTGCTTGCGTTGTTGTGCTCCGAGCGCGAGGCGTGATTGGCTGTGCAGCTGTGGCTGATTCGGTTCACTATCGGAGTCTCGGTGACTACCGCCTCTCGGCATGGGCCACCGACTGGCTCTCATCTCACCTTCGCTTCCTCCCCGTTCTTCCGCAATTCGCAATCACTCAGCGTAGGTAAGCACCCACATGGAAGCTTAAGGTAATTTTAACTCGCCCTCTGAATTCCCACGGATCGCAACGGACCTCGCCTCTACCAGCCTTACAGCTTAGCACATCCGTGCTAATGTATCGAGTCTGCCACTTCTCATCGCCTATCCTATTCTGACCAAGGCAAGCCATACTCATTAGTTCCATTCCGTATGAAGTACTCCGTACAATAAAATAAGGTACTTTAGCCTGCCTATCTGCTTATCTCCCACCCACTCCAGCCGAGCTCCTCCACTACCCCAACCAAAACATCTTTGAACTAGCTTACACCTTGAGTGGGAATACCATTCAAACGTACAGCTCCAGCCACGTTTCGCTTCCATTGAGGGGTCCAAGCGGGGTGTGCAGACAAAGACCTTGCAGAGCCTTCTGCTACTTGGTGAGACAGCTGCCCGATCATGCAAGCCCCGCCAAACCCTCATACCACTGCTGCAAGCCGGGGAGATCAAGCTTCCGTGGGACACATTGCCACGTTCCTAGCTGTATGGCTTTCCCGGTTCCAGCCACTGACCTGTGGTTGAGAGCTGCTCCATGTTGCACTCGACCACGTTGAAGCAAACCATGAGCGTTGGATTTACCGTATCTCTGTCCGCGTCGCCGCTTTATCCCTCGGCGACATCGCTGGGACGCAATGTCCATCCCGCTCCCTTCCAAATCCTCCGATATCCTCCGCATGGGAGCCAATAAAGCACGCCTTTCATGGAACACCGAGCAATAGTCCGTTTTGGGTTTGGACGAACCGACCATGGCACTTCGCAAACGATACGGAGTACATGAGAGATCAAATTCTCATCCGTCTCCTCCAAGCACGTAGCGTCGTACTGCCTAATTGGCCGTGAGTAGTTGTTGAAGTTTGGCTACAGCAATACACTTACTGCCTTAAGGACGCCTATTTGCTGGCTCGTCCGAGCAAAGACTTCTCTGTACTGCTCCAAGCTTTCGTGTACGACAACGCTCTTTGTTGTCGTGCCGGCACAGATTGCTTTCAGTTTAAGCTCCATCTACCAATGGATTAGCGTTCCGCTCCATTCTGTACATTATCAAGATCATACTCACCTCCTTTCGTAAAAAAGGCTTGCTCAGACTAGTCTCAAAGCCAATGTTGTTGTAACCTTCCATGAGCGCTACTCCGAGCGTTGTCGGTAGCAGCTCTTCCACTCCACCCGATCTTCTGCTTCCTCCTGTTCCTGCTCCACGACCACCTCGGCCTCGGCCTCGGCCTCTTCCGCCCCTGCCGCCTCTTGTCCCTCGTCCCACCGGCTCGTTCTCTTCGCCATCATCTGCGTCTTGCGCCGCCGTACCGCTTCCTCGCAGACGGGTCATCACATAAGCTCGTTCCTTGATCTTTGCGATATGTTCTGCCATTGTAGCATCAGTACCAATGCCATTGGCGTCCATAAGCGCGATCAGCTCTGGCTCAGTGAGGTAACCTGGTGCCGTCGTCTTTCCTTCTGTCATTTTGGCCTCTGTAGGAACGAATGTCTCTCCGACGGTGAATGGGGGAAGTTGCTGGCTGCTTTCCCACTTGTCGTAAGGGTAGACATCAAGGTAATTCCTCTGTAGGACAATGAGACCCGTTGCGTGGAAGTTTTCACCACCAAAGTCTATCTCTACTGTTGTCGATTCGCCCTTGGCGTCCTCCGAGCAGCAGGCGAGGAACCGTCGAACCACGAATTCATAGACTTTCTTTTCATCTTCACTGAGCCGGTCTCTAGTGACATAATTGACTGGATGGATTGGTGGGTGGGCTTTGTCGTTATTTCTACCATTCCGTGGCTGGTTGAATCCACCATCGAGGAGACTGTGGGCGAATGGGCCCCAGACTCCATCTTGAGTCTGCCTTTGGATAATGGCTTTCAGGTCTATGCCTCGGTCGAATTGATCTGTCTCAGTACGTGGATAGCTGATCCAGCCTTTCTGGTACAACTCCTCGGCAACTTTCATTACTCGCTGACTGTCCATTCGAAGGAATCGACTACCCATCTTTTGCAGTTCTACCGTCGTCAGTGGCAGCGGTTTCCATTTACTTGTCGGCTTTCTCTCCATTTTAGTGACTCTCGCAGTCTTGGCTTGTAGGCAACGTTCGTAGAGAATCACAACCATCATACGGTCAAAGAGATGAACCCTTTGCCAATTGAAATTAACATTTACCCCATCCTTTTTGTGCGTAACCCTGATAGTCCAAAATGTCTCTGGTCTGAAATTCTTGACGCGAAAATAGCGGTCTACCACAAATCCAAGCGTAGGAAATTGACAAGATCCTTGGAGCCCATAAGCAAGTCGTAGATCAACCGGGAAACAACCTTACCATAGCTTATCACGCCAAGCTCTTGCACGCTTTCGATCATAGGTTTGAGGCTCTGCGTCTGCAGGCGAGTGAATGACGATCCTGTGCGGAGATCGAGCTCAATCCGTGCTGCTACAGCATTTGCTTGCTTTTCGTCAAGAGGAATTGGACGCCGAGCAGCTTGAATAATATGACTGGAACGCATGAGCCAGTTTTTAGAGACAGTAAAAAGTACATGCACTGACGCTCTCTCAATGTTGCTAAATTTTGCCCGCACGACTTCGATATTCGGTTTGATCTTGCGGGCAACATCTCTTATTTCGGTACCTATGTACTCTCCTTCCCGATCACAGTCGGTCCAGATGAAAAGCTTTGAGCAGTATCGAGCTTGCGTCTCAATATTCTTTGCAATGGCTTTCTTGTCCTGTCATTCGGCTTATTAGCATCGCGCAGCCTTGCAAGATGAGAAAGGGCCAAGCTACATTTACATCTTCAACAAATTTCACGAGCGCTGCATCGAAAAGCGCGGCCGGGTTACATGATCCCCAGGATCGGTAATGCGATTCAAACTCGGTCTTGATGAGATGGCCAGCGACGCTTGTCATGACGACATTGCAACGACCCCATGGTGGATCGAAAACATAATCAAACTCATAGTTCTTCAACCATGCAAGTCCGGGCACGTTTCGCTGCGACTTGTTAGCCAGCTTCAAATAGCTAAACATGTGTCATTCGCACTGCTGGAACGCTCCCTCCCAAATGGTTGGCCACAGCTTTGGCAATCGATGGTTTCTCTGCCACACATAAAATCCTGCCGCCCATATCTCAAAGCCTACATCCATCGTCGTTAGTGACAGAGATGCGAAGAAGACAAGATTTGATAATACCAAGTTTAGAGACGCGTCCAAAGCGCGTCCAAGCGGCGAGCGCGTTGACAGGCAGCGGGACGAGCCGAGATGCCGGAAGATTGGTGGATTGATCCCTGCCCTGGAACTGGCACTCCAAACTCAAAAAGAGGTTAGCAACAACGAGCACCATTGTACACCGGACGAAGACGCTGGAAAATGGCTGCTGCCGTGCCTCTCATCAAGTCTTTGCCAGACTGCGCAGACTATGCAAAGGTGGTGCAGCCTTACCTTCCTCAGCTATTCGCGCTTCCTCAGCAGTTCCTCCATTCCATCTCCAACCTCGACGACCTGAAACAGCTCTATGTATCAACAAACCCGTTGATATCTGGCTTGGCCTTCTCACTGGCCTTGGCGCCTGTCTTCCTCGTTATTTCGGAAATAAATAAGAATTACTCTCAGGTCGACAGGTGCTGGAGTATACTACCCACGATCTACAACATTCACTATGACGTATGGGCTCATATGAATGGTCTGCCGGCATACCGGCTGGACAACATCGTAGCGTTCAGCACATTATGGACCGTAAGGACAGATGTTTCAATCAATTTAGCAATCATATGTCTGACTTGATGTAGCTCCGTCTAACATACAACTACTGGCGGAAAGGCGGCTACAAAATCGGCGTTGAAGACTACCGCTGGGAGATCATCCGCGAGAAAGTCCACCCGGCTCTATTCTTCCTATTCAATGTGACCTTCATTGCAACCATACAAAGTGTACGCTGCCCCCCCCCCCTTTCCTCTCCCCTCACTCGGGTCTCCCTACTCACTCACTCACCTCCCCTCTCAGGTCCTCCTCTTCACCATCACCACCCCAACCTACATCCTCCTGATCGCCGCCCGCACCAACACCACCGACACCCTCAGCATCACCGACACCGTCTTCCTACGCCTCCTCATGGCCCTCGTACTCCTCGAATTTTTCGCCGACCAGCAACAATGGGACTACCAACAAGCCAAAACCCACTACCGACGCACGGCGCGCCCGACCGGCGGCTTCAGCACCGCCCAGCTGGACCGCGGCTTCGTGACGTCCGGCTTGTGGCGGTACTCGCGCCACCCGAACTTCGCGGCGGAGCAGGCCATCTGGGTCGGGTTGTACCAGTGGGGGTGCTACGAGACGGAGACGATGTGGAATTGGAGCATCGCGGGCGCGATGGCGTATCTGGTGCTGTTTCAGGGGAGCACCTGGTTTACGGAGATGGTGACGGGCGGGAAGTATGCGGAGTATGGGGAGTATCAGAGGAGGGTGGGCAGGTTTTTGCCGAAGCTGACGGCGGTGGTGGGGGGTGAGGGGTGGGATGAGAGTGGGAGTGCGACGGCTGGCAAGGGGGAGGACAAGGAGAAGGAGAAGGGTGGGAAGAAGAAAAATTGATGGGCATGAGATGGTAGAAGTTTTGAGGACTTAGGGAGCTGGTGTGAATAAAAGGCAACATTTGCTAGGGGGTGGGAGTGCAGTAAGTTTTGCTTTCGTCCAAAGAAACGCATGGCGAATATTCGAGGTAGCATTCATGAGTTTTCATCAGTCAAGCTCAAGATTAATTGCAAATCCGTTTTCTTGAGGTTTGTTACTCAGCAGCCTTCAAGGCAGTCTCCACGACCTCCAAGTGCCGCATGAGCTCTTCATCGTGCATTGGTCTCCCCATGAGCTGAATTGAACATGGCATCCCCTCACACAGCTCCGCATTGTATTCGGGTTTGTAATTGATGCCAGGCTGCCCGCTACGATCATACGGTGCATCTAGCTCCTTGGATGCCTCCAAGAAAGGCAGAACGGCCGCCGGATACTATCAAAGATTAGTGACCCTCCGAGAACGATCCGGCATCAACTCACGTCCAATAAGTTCGCCAAGCCCGTATATGGTGGTATCCCGAATTTATCGTGCGGCTGTGCCGTGCCCGAATGCGGGGCCATGATCACGGCATCCAATTTATGTTCTACCCACAGCTTCCTCCATGCATTGCGTACTTCCTCCCTCTCCGCGTGGATGTCCCACATCTCGTCTAAGGTGATGTTCCAGCCGTCCAGCTCTGCCGTCCTCACGGTGTCGATTGATGCAATCATTGGCTCACCAGAAGCAAGGATGTGCTGAACAGATGTCATTTTGGGATCGGACAAAAAGAATTTAGATGACAGCACGAATCCGTCGTAGAGAGACGGGATGACACCGTCCAGAGGTACGAGGGTATGGCCATCTGATCCAAGAGCCTTTATAGCTGTCTCGAGGGCCCGTAGCATTGGTGGATGGAGGGGGTACTTTGAATCACCAGCGATCACTCCAAAGGTGAGTTTCTGTCCTCTGTCGGGCGGCGGCAGACTCCTCCAGGGTACGGATATGATACCTTCATCGTAGGTCCAGGGGTCGGCCTCAGAGACAAGCTTGAATACCATTTCAAGATCGCGGAATGATACTCCCAGAGGACCAGCACTGGGAAAGATTCCGGAACGTCCAGGTCTCACGATTCGCTGCTGGCCGGCATAGGGAATACGTCCTACTGTTCCCTTAAAACCATAGATACCATTCACATATGCAGGGATGCGAATAGATCCTGCAATATCAGTACCAATACCCAGGACAGAGCCACGCTGGGCGATGAGAGCGCCTTCGCCCCCGGAGGAGCCACCAGCACCCAACAATAGTTTGCGTGGGTTTAGAGTCCGGCCAAAGACATGATTCTCGGAGTCGCCAGTCTTATCATTGGTAAGTCAAGGCTAATTGTGTTCTCAAAGAGAAAGGAGCAGAGCCGAGACATACCATCATGGTCTGAGGAATGTTGGTCTTGACATAGAATACTGCGCCATAGTTATATAGGATTTCTGGAAAAACCGAGTTCACATCGGCAACGGGTTTGTCGATATACGAGATGTAGCCCACTGTGGAATATTGGCCTTTGATCTTGTAGCAATCCTAGTTTGTCTCTTCAGCGATGCGTTTTCGTGATTCCGTTACGGTGAAGAATACTACCTTAGCACTAATAGGTAGACCATGCAATGGACCAATAGGCTTACCCTCGCGCTTGAGGTAAGCATCAAGATATTTAGCACGCTCAATAGCAACTTCAAAGAAGATTTCCGTAAGACACGAAGTCTGTCCTTAAATTAGGTTTTCGATTCCCATTCGATTGTACAAAGAAATGGAATAGTACCAGTTGTTGGGCAATTGCTGCCCGCTTGCAGAAAGCAACGGTAAGCTCCTCAGCCCCAATCTCCCCCGAGGCAAGCTTTTGGACCAAATCAGTTGCATCATACGCTTCTGTAAGTTCCAGCTCACGTTCGCTCAGAATACCGCTCTTACGCGGCACATCAAGAACATTGCGAGTCGATGTGGCACCTCCGTCCTTGAGCAAGTCATCTGGAAGCTTCCAGGCAGCAGGGATTTTAGCTGTCGTCGATGCAAGCTTTGCTTGGCCTTTAACCCTCCAATCCTCAGAAGCTGCCATCTTTTTGTGAGAGTAAGAGGAATACGTAAATGGGGAAGGTAGCGGAGAAAGATGAAACTGGTGGGGATGAAAAAGAAATATACCCGCCTCTTTTCTTGTATTACGGGAAGGACTCCGGTGACGGATGATGCGTGCTAATCCTTTGACAGAATGCCTGAGTCGATCAAAGCACAGTGAGTACAATGTTACACAGACTTGGGCCTCTGGAGTATGCGCTATTTGCTATCGCCGTTGGGTATTTAGTCTTCAAACTGCCCGAGACGAGTTCACAATTCAGCAGCACCGTACCGAGGCTTGACCCAACTGGTTTGGCAGACACCAACATGCATTACCTGTGTCACTAAGAGGTAAAAGCATGGGTCTGTCGGGTGCGAAGAGTTTTAGTAACCTTAAGAAGGATTATCATGGAGAAGGAGGGGCGGTATCGGAGTCTGATTCGTCCGATTTAAAAAACTGACAGGACCTGTTCCGCTCCGTAGGTATATTACCTACATTACAGGGAAAATGATGATCCGGGAATATCTCACAATTGATCGCGGACAGGTCCGCAGTAGCTTCATTTTACTACTTAATTGTTTGGTGGCGGTGAGATGAGACCGGTGAGACCGACCCAATTTTTATGGTCTGGTCGCCGATCTCACAATTGTGATCTAAGTAAAATACTTCAAGCGCCGAATACCATACAAACAACACGTAAGAAAGCTCAGATGTTGTCTGAGGAAAATTTTCTGCATACGAATTGGAAAAAGAAATAGAAATCGAATCGTCTGAGGAATTGCGTTATGACAGCAACAAAAGCATCTTAACCACATTGCGTTGTGACTGGCCCAGAAGCGTAGAATACACAGAAGAAAAACTTTCTGGCGAAAGTTTTCGATCACCAGCGCCATCCAAATCTCCATATCGGAACACTACTCGTCGATTTTGCGGCCCCATATGTCGTACAAGCTGTTTGAAAACAGTCACGATGATAGTTCACGATGCCGTTTTGAGTATTTCCCGTAACCCCGCCCTGCTCCTTGATGCTCTTCGAATAAAACTGGCATTCCTTGGTCTTGTCGCAGAAAGAGAAACTTGCACAGTTGCTCTTGTCGAGACATTGGTTGCGGCATGTATCCAAGTCTTTGCAGCTTGTTGGTGCCTGAAGAAGTGCGGGTGTTGCTACGTTGCCTTGATCACCACAAATACAGTCTGACGGAGTTGGAGAAGCAAGTTGGGTTGTGCACGTTGATGATAGCGGCCGCGTTGATGTCGATGATGGGTTGGGTGTAGTCGACGAAGATTTGTGCGACGTCGAAGACCGTGATGTCGATGACGAGGACGAAGTGCCTGACGTAGTCGACGGAGGATGAGGCGTGGATGATGAGGATAGTGGCGTTGACGAAGAAGGCTTTGACGAAGTAGATGAAGTTTTGGGTGTCGTCACCGGTGTCGATGTCGGTGGGTGAGCTGACGAGCTCGGTCTCAAGGAGCTGCTATGTGTCGTACTAGATGCTGACGTAGATGGTGAAGTTTGAGAGGTTAGGGTTGTATTCGAAGGGTGAAGCGAGGATTTAGTGTGACTCGTAGACGTTGTCGAAGATATGTAGGTGACCGGGCTATAGGAGTTAGGTCTCTCGGGGTTAATTGTAGAATGAGCCGAAGGCGCGGATGGAGCTAAAGTCGTCGATTTTGAAGTCGCGTACGTGGATGATGTTGGATGAGTCTGAGATGTTGATACAGTAGATGTATTCGATGGACGGAGGGAAGAGCTCGTATGACTCGTGGATGTAACTTGGCTATACGAGGCAGGCACCTCCGGTGTAGTTGTAGGACGAGTCGAAGATGAGTACGGAGCCAGTGATGACAGTTTCGTTGTTAGATAAGTCGAAGATATAGTAGGTACACCCGATGAAGTAGATTTTGGCGTCGTATGACTCGAATTTGATACGAGTAGAGTACTTGTTGGCTTTGCAGGAGTCGTAGAATAAGCATAACTCGTCGGTGGAACCGGAGAGGAGAGCGAATCTGGTAGAGAAGATTTCAGGCTTGTCGACTGGACTGAACTCGAGGGGGCCGTCAGAGTCGTGGGTACAGACTGAACAATCGCTGAGCTCGGAAGAGCACTTGTTTTGGAATAGCCCGAGAAAGTCTCTTCGTCAGTGCAGCTAGTATTCGTGAACTTTGTATCATTTCCCTTGGGCTTTGCGCCGAAGCCTGAGGTAAAACCCATTGAGTGAGCAAGGTTTGGCAGCTCTGATCCGGATGGCTGCGGCCCGAGGCCGGTACTATACGGAGTAGGTGTTGTGTCGTTACCGGAAGTACCTTGAGGAGCTAGCTGCGTGATGGTGTATGGATAATCAGTGATTGTAAGGGTCGTAGATGAGGAAATGGTATAAGTCTTGCTGTTGATTGTCAATTGCGTTGGCGACGGGCAGACTGTGGTGAATTTTGAGACTATAACCGTGGTATAGCTTGTTACTTGAATGCTGCTTGGGCTTCTATCTCCTTCTGAGTAGGGCACAGGGCCGCCAGAGCCTGGTGTTGGGGAATTCGAGATGGATCCTGTCGAATACTGCACTGATCCTTGTGGTGTCAACTCCGAAGTACCATTTCCGACAGAGGCGCCATCAGAGGATGTTGTACCCGAAGGAACGTAAGACGACAATGGCAGTGATGCCGATGAAGACGTAATTGTTGCGACAGGGGATACAGGCGAATAAGACAATGGCCCAGGACCCTGACCTAATGAGGATGATGGCGCAGCGCCTCCTGTTGTCCCTGCAGCTACTGGCTGAGACGGTCCAGCATCTGCCACGGATGCTTGCGATCCCTGCGAACTCACTGATTGAATCACATACACTGTTGATGTATCATCATCGCACTCGCAATCTTCCGAAGTGGAAGCAGAGTCTGAAGGCCCCGCTGCATCAACAGACAAGCCCGAGGACGCCGAGACTGGCGGTGCAACCCCGGATGGTGCAACTGATTGAGTGAGCACAGCACTCATGCCGGCGCCCAATGATGAGGTAAGCGTCGAGGAGACCGATAGCGTTACCGGGGGAGTGGATGATGTTGAGGTAGGAGCGGTGGTAGGAGGATTAGAAGATGTCGAGCTCAAAGGGGAGTCCAGAATTTGGATGCTTTCCCAACTCCCCGTCTTGTCGGTGTAGTTATAACCATATCCAGGATTATAATTCGTAATGGAAACACTTTTCACATACATTGTAAAAGGCGCCTTGCTCAAATCCGTATAGCCACCGGCCCAATTGACAGTGCCTGGATTGCCGTCAGGGTCACCGCCATCCCAAAGACCGAGCTGAAGCTTCATCGGGGTCTGAGGATACTGGTGGGTATCGTTGTCACACTGTGATGCAAGAAGCGTGCGCACAGCTTTTCCGTCAATCGACCAAACCAATTGGTCTTTGGTCCAGTCGACGGAGTAAGTATGGAATGAGGCCTGTGGCTGATTGACGTCGGCATTGGCGCCGCGGTCATAGTATCCTGTATCACCTTTGCCGTAAAAGTTCGTCTGCACTTGTCCGTGAGCAGTATCTCCGAAGTTATTGCCAGAGAATTCCCAGTCTATCTCGTCATAATCATCCGAGATAAGGACAGAGCTACTAACAATACCTTGACCAGGAGCGGCTTGCATCACAACATCTACATGTCCGAAAAAGATAAAAAAGTCCGTCCAAATATTAGGCGCATCGTAACGCTGATTGAAGGTGAATTCAGCACCGTGGGATCCAAACGTGACATTTTCGTAGTTTGCGAGTGTCCATTCAGCGGGAAGGGACGGCTGTTCCGTAAAATCAATATAGTAATTGTCTGCACTTAGACCAGGATTTGGCTTGCAAACGCCAACATCTGAATACTCATTAGTCTGGCGCATTCAATTGCAGAGCCAATCCAGGACCTACCGCTTTTGATTGGGTCGCAAGTCTGTGCCTGTACCAAAGCAAATCCAAACAGAACAAGTGACGCAAACTTGACCCACAGCGCCATGATGGGGACGTATCGTTCACTGCGGATTTAAGGGGGAAAGACGTTGTGCACTGAGGCTCAAAAGACGAAACATGGCAAAAGCTATTTTACTTGCCTTATAGCAACTGGAAGCAGAGATATGGGAGACAAAGAAAACCTACTCTCCCAACGCTTCCACCGTTTTCGGGGTAGATTGCCCTCTACTTGACTTCGCGATGAGCTGCTTTTTGAACAAAGAATTGAGACAAAAGGTAACATTATTGTGGGTGCCGAGGGATAGTATTATAGCTC
The DNA here is from genome assembly GCA_021030935.1 of Astrothelium subdiscretum. Taxonomy (NCBI): domain Eukaryota; kingdom Fungi; phylum Ascomycota; class Dothideomycetes; order Trypetheliales; family Trypetheliaceae; genus Astrothelium; species Astrothelium subdiscretum. The sequence goes on along the minus strand of JAGFMW010000064.1, from coordinate 41,526 downwards.
CACTCTCACCAACCTTCATTATTTGCAGCTTGTCAAAAAATCCTGTGGCTGTTCCCTGGCGTTCATGACGCTCGAAGCATTGCACGTAACACACTGATACACGCACCAAGCTCTTTCGCCTTCAGTGCACTCTGGGTCTTATGGATTCCAAAGCGGCTCGCCTAAGGTATCCTATCAAAGAGCTGTTCAATAGATGACGTGGTGAACGAGACAAGTTCAAACCGGCGCTGTGAATGGACGGCATTGCAAACAACAATCAAAGTAGTCTTGGAGAAACCTTTAATCTCAGATCATAGGAAAGTTCCGTCCGTTGGCCTTAGTAGAGAAACAGGTTGAGGTGGCTGATGACATCGCAAGTTTTTCTCCTTGAGCTGGCAACAATTGGCAGATGGACTCACCGCCCGCACCGACCTTCAATCTGCCAAACAAGCGGGTGCCTCGAGAACCGACATCAGTATTTGGCAAAGGATTTTAGGATCTGGCAATAGCCGAGAAAACTACTTAGGTCTGTATGACAGCATTCGTCCGTAAGGACATCAGAAATGAAGACTAAGTACTGTATTAACGAAGTCAACCCAGTATTAGAGCATTCGAAATAGAGGACTCGACTAGTCCGTTCTCTGAATTCCTGTGCTCTTTTCATACACAGCGTGCCAAAAAGCAAACCCAAGATAAGATGAATATTGATCCGTCAAAAAATATCAAGATGCGGCGCTATGCAAATTCTAATTCTAGAGATCGAGAGAGAGCCTCAATATTTACACCTGATCTCTGAGGCTTTGAGTATTCCAAATCCAAGACGCCCTTGCATTTCCAATAACGCTCATATTCGAAGAATCAGATAATTCATGATACGCAGATGCTTCGCTCGCTCAAGTAATTACCACACACATAAAAATAACGCAGTGATTGGTGCAGCACGTACCACCGTTCTACCATCAAAGATCAATCAGATCCTTATCCGAGAAATCCGGCGGACTCTTCCTAAACACCACACGCCCCTTCGCATCCAGGGCCGTCCCATCATTACTGATCCCCAAATAATTCGAAAACTTCCGCGTAACCCGAATCTCGTAGTCCGAGATCCCCAGCGTGTCCCGAGGCAACCAGATGATCGGTCTTCTAGCCCGAAGAGCCTGGTGTTGAAAGGCCTGCTGGACGAGCGCGTCGCGCTGGTCGGGCGTCAGGTCCTCAAGTGCCTCGTGGTAGCCCGAGTAGAGCATGTCGCCGACTGGGTTCTGCGCTTCGAGGTCGACGGCCTTACCGTCGAGCTGCGTCTGCGCCTGCTCGGGGAGGTTCGGATTCGGCGGAGGCATGACGGGGCGGTGCAGGGTCGTCTGGCTGCCGCGCGTCTCCCGACTGTGGGAACGCTGTGCCGATGGAGAACGACCTCGAGAGCGGTCGCGGCTGTGAGAACGATCGGCCCAAGAGGCGTGATGGTGCTGGTGTTGACGCTGTTGCACGGGCATTCTTTCGCTTAGATTGCTGGGAGTGTGGAGGACGCTGTGATGTTTGTGGAATTCATCTTGTTCAGCTTTCTCGGCTTGATGATCTTGTTCTGCTTCGCGCTCTTCGCGATGGCGGAGCGCATCTTCGATATCTTCGTCTTCTTGTACTCCGTCGACTAGGCGGGCATTTGCATCATTCGCTCGAGCGAATTCTTCATCTCGGCGGACTGCATCATCCTCCAAGGTGATTGGCATGTACTCGAACATGGGCGCAAACGCTTGATTAAGCAGGATTTGGTACAGTGCAGTCAAGGCCATAACAACGATCATGATTATAGCCTGAGGCACACAAGCAAGATGACCATCTGCATCTTTACGAATAAAGAACAGACCGATCATACAGAGCTCCATGACGTAGAGTCCAGTAAATAACTGATTAATGGATTTAGGAAAAAGTAGACCACCAGTGTCATTGCGAGTTTGATAGACAAAAAGTGCGTTGTAGCGGTGCGCAATCCAGAAGAGACTGAAGGTGATGAGGTTGAAAATCATGATGAGAGGGGAAATAACGGAGTAAATGACGCCTATACAGGCAAAGTTTGTGTACACCGGGAACAAAGTACCGCCCCTGTTGAATGGCAGGGTCACCTGCCGGTGGAACTTTTGCCGAGCGGTGCTGTCGTTGATGGGTGCCCAAACGAACCATATGATTAGATGCAACAGCTGCACAAGTTGGCCGGCACTGATTGACAAAGCCTGAAGGATAAGGTAGGAAAAGAAAAAATTTGACGCCCCGGGAAGATACCGAGCCAACAATTCTGTGACCACGGTAGGATTGTGGGTTACTTCTTGGATGATGCGGAAGATACCCGAGGAAAGCGAGACGACCAAGAATACTTGGATGAACAGGAAGAAGAAGTAGTATATTTGGATGCTCAATTCAACTGAAGCACCGGTAGGCAGGCCTTGGAAGTTGGCCAGTAGCCGAATAAGTAGCGGAACCAGAAGAAGACAAATTCCGAGCAGAAGCTGGGGCAGAATACCAATGATTGCCGTTAGGACCTTGGGAGGCAGCCGTGTGATCCAAGCCAGCCAAGAGTATTTCTGGAGCGTTTGTATCTGGGAAAGTGCCGAGGCAAATGTCACCGGGATCAAGTACAGAATCGTCAAAGCTATTATTGATGCAAACACAAGGGATGAGCGTGAATATCGCTCCCACCATTTGACTGAGAGGTTGTTCCACAGAACATCTTGAGGCGAAACTTCCACCATTCGAGGTGCCATGTTCTTTGGGACATGATGGCTGAGAGACTGGCACGCCATGTGGGCTGCAGCCTGGTGGTTGAATTGAATAAATGCTGAATTCATCAATGGGTATTTCTCTGGTTCTGATTGATCTTTTTCAATTTCTGCATTGAGGCGTGCGAGCTCCTTCCGGCAATGGTAGATTGTGTCGACTTTCTTTCCAATGAGAGGCAAAGCAAACATCCAAGAAGCGATAGGAAGCCGCATGGTTGGGCGATCCTTTTCCTTAATGTATCTCTTCCAAACCTGTTCTCCCACCGTGTCTTCATCAAATTCTTCATTATAGGCTTCCGGATACTCCGTATTTTGACTTGGACTGTTGTCAAACCCTAGAACCTGTGCAAATTTACTCTTGGATACAGCCTTGTTCTCTGAGCCATTCGTATCATTTGTTACCGGCCGTGCTTCGGCGCCGAATGGATCATCAGAGATTCTTTCGTGTGGTTGGGGGCTCGGAGGATCGAGGGAATCGTCCGGTTTCCAGGGTAATACACGAGTGACTTTTGACTTCTGAGGCTTGATTGGCGAATTTGGTGCAGCGGGCAGAGCATGCGCTGGGCGACTATTAAGTTGCGCAGGTGTGATTGCTGATAAGTCGGCACTTCGACTAGCTTTCTTTCGACCTGTCACTGCTGCGCCTGTGCCATCAAGGTCCGGATTTTCCGCCCCCGCTCTGGTGGCGACCCCTTCAAGTGTTTCGGGGGCGGCCGTGGACTTCTGGGACAGCAGCTGCTGATCATCGTCGACAGCGAACGTATCTTCCGATATTACTGGAGATTCATAGGTGGTTGCTAGTCCTCCGGCATTTGCCGCGTCAACACGGTCGGTAACGCCCTTGCGGACAGAACCAATACCCTTCCCCAACGTTTGAGGAAGTTGAGCAGCACCCATACCGATTGCCTCTAGTCCCTCTTTGACCTTTGGAATTGGAAGAGCGTATTTGGACTTTTCCTGTTCATCCATATTCACCATTTCGTGGGCTCCTTCCGTGGCGCCATCTGCTCGGGCGATTGCTTCTGCTTGCTGGTTTGCCTCCTCGTTATCCCTCTTCTTCTCTGATTTTGACTTCTGGTCATCTTTGGCAGCCTGCTTTTTGTGCGCCTTGACTGCCTTCCGAATTAATTCAGTCTCTGCTGATTCCAGTTGCTGAGCAAAGTTGTCCCTCTTCGTTACCTTTTCCTGCAGCTCGTCATAGTTGCGATTGATCCATATGTTGCGAATGCCGCCAGGAAACACATCGTAGAGGCCATCAAGCGCCTCGAAAGTGAGCCATTTTCTGGGGATGTTCGTAACCAGGACAGTAGTTGCCGAAGCCCTCAAGCGGTGCTGTGGCGAGGTGAGGTAGGCTTGACGCATGCGAATGTACGACCGTAGCTCCTGCTGAAACACGTAGCATGCCCAGACAACGACACAGACAGCGAGAATCAAATGAGCCCACAACCGAGATTGGTCGTTCACGTTGTCCTTTACGTTTCCCATCGCAAAAGCATCCAGACCTTTTCCTCCTGCGTTACCAGTCTTATTAATTGGAAGAAGTATTGGGAGGATGACAAGGGCCATTGGTATGAAGATCTTAAGAAGCATTCGCAGGAAGCGTAAGAACATGTAGGAGTCCAGACCACACCTTTGAACAAATTGGGCGTTGGAAACTGTAAAGACGGTAAAGAGCCAGCCGAAAGGGCCGCTTGGTGGCATTGGCATGCGCTCGCGCTTGGGTACAAGGTAGGTTTTTGGCTCACTGTTCATAACCGTTGGTCAGTCAAGTTGAAGCTTGGAAGGGCTTTGGAGTAAGTACGTACTAAAGTCTTGTGAAGCGTAGTCGGAGCAGCAGAAACACCAAGGCTTGGATGCCAAACAAAATTAGACCTGTAACAATGGAGGATAACAGCGCGCCCACAGTCTGGCCGCTGGTGTTCTGGGCCAAGCTGGTGGTGCCATTGAAGATACTGTCATCCCTCTTCAGCAGGGGAAACGGATGGGTTCGGTGGAAGGAGTGGTCCATGATGGTGGGTCAGACTGGTCAAGGACCGGTTAATAGAGGTGTCCAATGTCCCTCACCCCCTTATTTGCTCGATAAACGCGTGGAGCATAGGAGAGTTGATGAGGAACAGAAAACCATTAGCTTAGAGGCAAAGATCGAGCTATAATATGTCCACACGTTCACATATTGGTTGGAAGCGCCTGGGTATTGGGGTTTGACTTTGGGATTCAAGTGTTAGAGAGTGAAGTTAGTCGACTGGCAACGTGTGGTGCTGGCCGCTTCCTGGATCTTGATTTTGACACATGCAGGGGCCAGATGAGGGACGCCATGACGTCGGTAATCTCGGGCCGCACCCTGAGCGCGTCTAGGCAGGTCAATCACGAACAAAGATGAGCGTTTTCGAAGTGTTCGAAGAGGACAAACGGATACAGGAAAATCTGTTCTCACGAGCAAATAGAGAGCATCTGCAACGCGCGGGCGCAGTCACGTCGTTGATGTGGATCTCATCACTAGCTACGATAAGTTCCTCCCGTCCCCGTCCATCCCAGTCCTGCATAATTGCGGGACATTCCACTGCATAAAACCGTGCTGGATCCGCCGATTGTCGAGGTTAAACGACAGGTGCTCCGTAGCCCCAGTCTTCTCTTCCTCCTCTACCTGCTTGTGGATGACTGTCGGCCAGAAATTTCAGATACCTCATCTACCTTATGCTAGGGCGCTGCAGGCGCATGCACTGATGGGCCCACAAAGATTTCTGATGGATCCACGTGTATTGTGCGTCAAATGCCATTCTCACCTATGTTGAAGCAGTAGACATCGATCGATTAATTCCGTATGAACGACGGAGATCTAGCTTTACAAGATGTTTATCGCACGATCATGATTGGCTTCGAGAAGGGCGTTCGGCTCCAATATTCCCATCGTGCTGAGGCTTGAAGGCTTGTCGGTTGTGTTCTTCTAGACTCTGGGTCAAGGAACACTTGAAAACATGCGCCACCACCTCTCCATACTTAACTACCCAATCCCACTCCCATTTCACCTCAAAAGGCGCTAATCTATGATTTAATGATCGCAGGGTCTAGATCAATCCTGAAGATCAAACAATTCTTTCTGCGATTCCAGTCTGTTGGGGCCGGCCGACGTGCACAGCGCCTCGTTGCGCCCGATTACGAAGTATGCCCTATGGCGTTTGTGGCCAAGCATCCAATGCATTCGCCTTTCCCACTTTTCACCTCCACGCTTAGCAGAGTAGGATTAGACATTCTGCCTTCCGCGCGATTAGAACCCGTGCGTAAGAAACCCTCAGCCCGAGGACATGTTTCAAATATTCCAGCTGTGCCTACAGGGCAGCGTGGCTGCGACATTGGGGAGCCTGAAATGGAAAGTAATACCCGCGTGGAGCTCACTGCGTTCCTTCATACGTGGCCAGCAGTGCGATCACCTTGCCTTCTCTCCATACCTAACTTACCATCTTTCCAAATTTCTGTTCAACCCCAGCAATTGCTGCACCCAATGTCTGTCACGTAGTTTGACGGGACCTGATTCACAGTCTTATTCATTTAATGCCATGATATTCCGCCACTTCTAATGTCCCAGCTCGAACCGCGCCAGAGCTTCGAGCCGTCGTGCCCCAGCGGCGGCACATGGTACTCGTGCGGCTATGGCTCCAAATTTGTGGGGTGTTGTCGCAGTGAAGCCTGTACGAATGGGTGCCCTACTGGCAATTTAGAGCCCGCCAGTTTCAATCCCTCATCCTATGGAAATTTTCCCGATCAAGAATGTACAGCCGGGTTATGGTATACTTGCAATTCAACCAATCCACCCTTCCTCGGATGTTGCAAGTCAAATCCATGCGCAAAGGGATCGTGTCCGGTCGACGATTTAGCAGCAGGCTTCTTATCCAATAACCCTGCTCTGGCTGCCCCTTTCTCACCAACCGGCGGCTCTACTTCAACATCAACTTCGAGAGTCGGCCCCATCGCTGGAGGAGCGATTGGCGGCGTTCTTGTTATTGCTGCCATAATTGCATTCTTGATCTACCGTCGCAAACAGAAATTGAAGATCAGAGCAAAACAAGAAGGTCGCAACACTTCAGAACATTCTCCGAAGCACTCTATCGCCGAGTTAGCTACTAGTAGTACTTTCAAGGGCATGTCTTATCTCTTATATCTTTGACGCATTGATGGATGAGGATTTTGAGCTAATACTTCGCCAGCTTCACCACCACCAAGATACTCCCAACTGCCGTCTTCAGTTCAAGAGTCGATCGAGCTAGCAGGAAGCCCTGGTCACAAACGTAATGTCTCTGAGCTCTCAGCCGCGGCTCCGCCTGTAGAGTTGGACGCCAGTGAGGTGACCAATTCTAGCAACAACCGACGCGAGACCTGGAGTACGAACCGGGGTGAAGAGACCCAGCTCAGTGGCCTGGGAATCAGTAATGTGCTCCACTCTCCACGGCTCTCAGTCCGATCTACAGTCTCCGAAGAAACCTCCCACGATGGTGCAGAAGCTTCGGAGACTGGAAATCGCGCGGCGTCCGAACAGTCGTCGAATTCTCCAAATCGAATGAGCCCTCCGTCTGCACGCCATACATACAGAAGATCAAGTCCGGTCTCTTCAATGTCTCCACTCTCACGAGCATACGGAACACCAAGTGAAGTAGATGTCAGTCCCACTGCGGGAGGACCCAAGAGATGGGCTTCGAATACAGATCTCCTTCAATGATTCGGTATTCACTTTCAATCTCAATTCAAGGAAATCGTATTTGAGTCTGGGCGAGCTTGAGAATGCAAATCTAATATATTAGTTACAAATTCCTAATTATTTTATTGAAGTACTTCGTCCATTCGTGGCAAACCAAAGCCAGTCAATGTCCTCGCGCGCAAACCAGGCTTTCAATCCTACCCGCGTTCCAAACTCTCTTTCCGAACATTTAAAACGCCAGGACACTTACGACCCAGCAAATTATTCCAGTTCCGGCAATCAAATTTGCCGGTGGGAAGCGATCCGCAGCACCTCCCTTAGAGGTTGAAGACGTAGCACTCGCGCTCGCACTTACTGTTGCCGTCACCGTCGAGATCGCTCCACTATTTGAAGCACTCGACTCACCATCACATCCATTCTGACATCCCTGGTTCGAATCACAGTGCGCGGCGTCACTTCCACAAAACCCTGCACTGCTACAGCACCGCCCGTAACCAAACACGCCAAACTGCGCGAGCCAATTCGGAAGCGCATGTGCGTCGCAGCCGGCGTTGAAGAAGTTGGTCCCGCACTGTCCATCGCAGCGGGGATCGGTGCCATTGGCCCAGCTGCAAGCCGGGTGGTTGAGAGTCGAGGACACGGAGTGGCAAAGGCCAAAGCCAGCGAGACAGTTGGCTTGGGCACAGTACTGGTCGCCGTTTCCGCAGTAGCTGTGGTAGATGAGTGAGCAAGGCGAGGCTAGATCGTGAGTAGATTACGTCAGCTTACCCGCCAGAACTACAGCACGGTTGGATTCCAGTGGTGTCGCAAGTTGTGTTGCCGTTTGCGGTGCCGCATGTGCCGTTGGTAGTAACAGGGAGGGAGGGGATCGTAGCCGTTGGACTTGAGCTGGTCGTTGAACTTATAGAATTGTCCGTACTCCGCAACTTGTTTGCAAATGCGACGGCTCTGGGAAAGAATTGAGGATTGGTAGCAGAAGCAAAATTGAGAAGATGTAGTATTAATGTAATCAAAAGCTCCATTTTGTTTGTGTATACGGTACGGAATTTGCTAAAAAAAAAAAGAACAAGATCGAGGTCTTGCAGCAGTGTTGAATCGAAACAAGACCGTCTACACGAGCTAGGAAAAAAGAAAAGAACTAGATGAAGTACTTAAGGATAATTTCTCTCCACAGCTTCAGCTGAAGAACAATTTTAGGCATCCCAGAACGGCAGGGCGCAGGTAAGCTCCAGGTGGCCCCGTACAGCCTACGCAAGAGAGCAACCATCTGATCCCCCAATACAGCAAGACGTACGCCACGCAGGAACCTTTCACTGGACGGATCTGGTCATTGCTAGTCTAGCACGTAAAGACAGGATTCATTGAGCTGTGAAGGGGTTTGTACCGCACTTGGTGGAACGGTGTCTCGGGAGCCCGCATTATAGATAATCCTTGGTCAAAAACGATTATGGCAGAGAAAACGAACGAGTGAGGAATGATGGCCTAGGAATGAAATTTTTACTGGTGCTTTATCGATGCATCAGATGAGATGGAATCGCAAAGCTAAAATGCAGCCAAGAGAAAAACGGGAAAGAAGATGCAAGTCTGGAACAAGCAGAAAATATCTCTCCTAAATCAGCCTACCTGCATTCCGCATGCTCGTGCCATTCCTGAACGTGGTGGGTAAATTTGGTCAGAGTTCGAAGTCACAGGCTGTCTTTGATAGAAGTCGTAGAAAAGCCGAACAGCCACCGCCAATTTACCGACTTATAGACACAGCGCAGGTCGGCCGCTGGGCACGTGGTCCTGCATGCTTCCACAGCCTTGCAGTACTAATTGACTTGTCCAAAATCTTTTCTCTGTGGCACTGCACATCGTCTGAAGGAAGGCCTAATGCCGTGCTACAAGAGCAGTTGCATTAGGGAAAGGAGATTTAGGAAAAATAAAAAACTCTACTTGCTCACATGCGAGTCAAGCCCCAATTTGTAGTAAAACGAAATTTACCCAAATTGAACATTTCGTGGGCCGCTTTTGATGTAAGGAGGTTCACTTTATCCTGGATCAGTGGATTGCCATCGCCGAGTCCAACTAAGTCTAAGAAAGCGACAAAAGAAGATTTGTAGGCTCTCTAGTTTTGCAACGATGACCTAAAATCCTAATTGCTATAGCCAGTACTATATCAAGAGTTAGGCCTAGGATTTGGCGAATTTCTTCAAGAGAGGGTCTTCCAATTCGTATGAGCTTTCCTTATTTATTGACTGAAGACGGATTTGACCATTGAGAGGGCTGGGGTGCCGTGCATTTATGCGACACACAGAGAGCCGCACGAGTGTGGGCGTGTGGCTATCATCCTTTGGGCGAAAAGAATCAATGCCCTTCGTATTAATTGTGTATGCTTGTGGTTTGCTATCTCGATGGACCGAGTGAGGGTGAGTGTCGGAAGCCTGTTAGTCAACACTCTCTCTCAGCAAACACTCTATGCCGAGGGAACCGCCTATATCCCGAACACAGCACCACAGACCCAATCATTTGCAACTTGTGAATACGAAACTTTACCTTTTCAGAGCTATCACCGAAACGACCACCATTTCGTCTGAGTGAAACTCCTGCGGAAGACTTAAATATTGACTGAAAGCGAGCAACTGAACGCGATTGTAGGAAAATGGTCAGAAAGCGTTGGAGAAAAACCTCAGAAGGACGTCATGAAGACAAGATCAGGAAGACGCGCCGTAAAAATAAGTTTCCCAAAATCAGTAATGCTTTTGGGCCAACGCTGGCATGCTTTGGCGAGGAAAACATCAGACCACGACAAGACCCATCAAACCCACTGTTGTCTCTTCCACCAGAGCTACGACAACACATCCTCCGCGAAAGCTTAGATGCAGGCACTTTCGAGGCCAAGCCGTCTTTCGTGGAGCGGGTTGCCGAGCTTTCGATGATCTGCACGGCCATCCGGAACGACATGAAGTGGGTACGCGAGCGGGGGCTTCTCCACTGGAAATGGGTACATAGGGGGAAGGAACTTGCACGAGGGGCGGCAAACGAAGCGTTCACACAACTGGTGCAATCCATTCGTCGGCAAACCATACCTTCCGCACCGAAGTCAAGTGGCGCACGGCCTTGCAAGAATTGCCGCCGGAAATGGAAGATGCGGAAGCGGGATGGGATAAAGCCGCTATGTCGGAAGTGTCTAAGAATGGGGATACGCCGAGAAAGAGAATTAGGGAAGCCCCGTTTCCGATGGTAGAGGCGTTGATTACCTTATTCTATGGCTAGACAAGGCTTGGGAGGAAGGAGGTACCTTAAGAGAAAGCCATGGAAAGGGCCGGCTATATTTAGCCTCCGTCTCAACGTGTATTCGCACCCACCAGCAAGGATCTTCGATTACCCAGATAGGTCAGAGCTACGCTAGACTTAATAAGGGAATTCAAGCCACCAGTTCAACTTCGGCTTAGCCACTCTCCGTACTACTCAGCTACTCTTCAGTCGCTTCTTAAGGCTACTAAGGTGCACTCACCTTCTACTCATCCTAAATAGTTCCATTTCTAGACTCTAATCCTTATTAGCTAGCTGCTTCTTCATAGCCTATAAAAAAAGTCAACTTTACTCGAGGAAGGAAGGATGGGGGACGACGAACTGGGCCCCCAAAAGCAGGTACCCACTTTTGGGACCCCTACCAGATGCCTACTTCTGGGACCCCGAGCAGGACTTCTTACCGGGATGGGATGAGGTGTACTAGGATACCAAGGGTGTACTAGGACGGGGTGTACTAGGACGGGGTGTACTAGGACAGGGTGTACTAGGACGGTGTACTAGGACAGGATGTACTGGGACCGACTTTTACTGGGATGGTATAAGGGTAGAAGACATGGTCGGCTACCCTCTGTCAACCCAACACGTCTCTATCAAGCATGTATTCGCCAGACCCAAGGCCTATCAGACACGTTATTGAAAGATAACCCTCTCTTAATAATCCGCAGCTCGTCCTGATATCATGTAGCTCTTCCTAAGAGCTTCCTCGGAAATTTCGACCTGATGGAGGCCAATGATCCATTAACCTCGCGATAACACAATCATCGTATTGCCCGTACAGATCAGCAAGTTCGGCGAGGGTTTTATGGTAGATCGATGGTATCGCCGAGTTCGTCGGCACAAATCTCCCAGACGGCCTCTCGAGCCTGGTGCAATTGAGACAAACTGAGCGGCGTTCGACATAAAGAGGGCGACGTTCTCCAAGTGTCCATAGCGGCTCTTCGTCCACATAAACGGTTCCACCACCCTTGGTTTCCGTAAGTTCGCGGCAACGCAGACAGACAATATCTACGGGCTGTGACTGCTGAGGTGTCAATTGTTTTCGGTGTTGGAGCATCATGGAATATCTCGCCCGAGGCTCGATTTTTGACTTTGTAGAGGAGATGGTTTCAGACCAAGTGTATGGACCATCAAGCGGAACAAGATACGTTCTGTAACCACAAGCTTTGCATTTGCGCTTGCTGACGGCCACGTAATGACTCGGACGATTCGTAGAGAACACTGGCTTCTCGACAACTCCACTCTCTGTACTGCACTGGGAACATTTGACTGGCAACGGAATGCCATCAAAACGAGAGTGGACAAAATCAGCTTTGGGGGACTGATGGACATTGCCTCTCTCAAGGGCTTGCTTTTGGATTTCCATCAGTCTCCTAACGACATGCCGCAGTGACGACCTTTCAGTTAGCGGTGTTGAGTTTGGCATTAATTGCTGGTATTTATCAAGGATCGTAAGGACATCTTCGAGTCCGCAAACTGTGATCTCGTGAAACAGGATTTGCTTCTGTCCTTCCCACCACTCATGCACAGCCTGTGGAAACATGGACGGATCTTTCCAACTCTGGCTGATCTCAGTTGCCTCTTCTATGGCGGTGGGGAGCAGTTCGTAGAGCTTCTTATTACTTTGCGGTTTCTCTTTGAACGAAGACTCCCAACCACTATTCTTGTAATCAGTCTCGGATGGAATATCCGTGTCCGCTGTGGCGTCAGTACGCACATTGAGGACTTGGACATGCTGTTTCCCGAGAATCGTTTCCAAATGCCGTTGCTTTGAGCAGCTTTGTATAGTCGGCCACAACTTGGTCTTGTAGTAATCCGGAATATGATGCATATTAGCCATTGCTGCTGCCAAAGAAAGTGCCTTCTCTTGGTGAACGACATAGCGACCATTCACCCGGTCCTTGAACAGCCTTTGAGGATGGTGGGCACAGACCATGATTCTACGAAACAAGTAGCCATTTTCCGCGTTCCGAAAGTTCTTCTCATGAAGCAGAATAAGAATTATTCCTGCATACGAGCCCCAAAGAGCCAAAGGTGTCGTCTCGACTGTCGGATCGTTCATGATAGCTCGCACGGCCTTTGCACCATACGTCTAGAGGTGGTAGATACAATTCACCAAGGATATGAACACTACACCCCACCGACATCGGTAAGCTGCCCAAACACGAGTTTGGGGTGTAGTCTTGGGGCGGTATGGAATGCTTTTGATCGTTCGGGACCAGTGAGGGTGACCTGATCGCAGGGAAGTTAATAGCTGCTTCGAATGAGAATCCCTTGTCCTTACCTTCTGAAAAATCGCAGGTCTTGCTTCATTTCTGCCCTCAGCGCCACCGTCCACTAAGGTAGAGCGAAAGTAAATTTGAGGCGTGTTATCTTTGTGGCTTCGCAGAAGAGCATTTGCTTGCAAGATCACGTCAAGCACAAAACATTCCGTGAAAAACTTGGGTATATATTTATTCTGAAAATTCAGTGCGGTAAGTTGCCGCGTTAAGTTAATCGGTGGAGCGTGAGACTCTTGTTAATTGGGAGATAATAAAAATTTTAAGTATACAATGAAAAATATTTTTACAGCAAGCAAATTCGCCCGGTCAGCTGCATGGTGAGAAATTGAGTTAGAAGCACGTCAATCTACACTGAAAGGAGCACCGACTCGTGTTTAAACGCATTTCGTCGAACCCACTGCGCGGGCCATGTGGTGTTGCAACATTGCCGAAGATTGCTGGTTTGCATAGTATATAATTTGAATGATATTTAAAGACATTGCATTCGCCCGGTTAGCTCAATCGTAAGTGTCTTCACACCCAACTTAATTACAGCTGCGCTAATACTGAATAGGGTAGAGCGTGGGACTCTTACCTAAGTATGCCATCCATGGATAGCACATATCCCAAGGTTGCGGGTTCGACCCCCGTGAGTATTCGTCCTTTCAAAATATCTAACTCGTACTTACACTATATAGGCATCGGGCTGCATCAAAATTTTTTAATTTTATTTTTGGAATACGCAATCATCTATTTTCTTTTCTTTCCCTCAAGTTTATTACAGCACTTAGGCGTGGCGCAGGACTACACTGCCACAGCTCACAGTAGCTTACTAATTCTTCAGGTCTGAAAGTGGAAATGGAAATAGGTTCAGTCGTCCGTCGAGTTCGAATAATTCTGTATCTAAGGTTTCGCGACACTCGTCCGTAAACAAACCTTGACCCCTTAAGCTACCTCGCCATCATCTATTTAATCAACATCGTCAGTCGGCGAACAGATTCACAAAAAAAGACAACATTTGCAAATCTCTTGAATCCAAACTTCTTGATAATTAAACTGGACTTCAAATATATTGAGAAGTATTACAGTTAATTACGTGATGTGCTTTGTACTTCGTAGAATTTGTCTGGAATTGAAAAATTGTATCCATACTATGACTATGACTGCCAGACTACCTATCGTACATGCAACTCCCTCATCGACCGCTTTGGCAGGCTTGTATCGCCTTCATATCCGAACGAAAAGTTCTCTCGATATAGTATCCACCGGATTTCGACCCCGCCGCTCTTTCAAACCGCCAGCGAGCTTTTCAGCGTGGCCCTAAACGCACATCTGTCCGTCTGATAGCCCGATCCTCTATGCGATGTGACTCTTGCAGCGAATCTACAAGAAGGAAAGGTTCAATAGCAGGAAATCGCCGATTTGAAGTATTACAATCTCCTTGTCTGACGATCCTACATTTGCTGCCCTTCCTCCTCTAGCACAATCAGCTTCTACCGCGACCCTAAGAATATGGACTACGAGTGCAAGCACGGGGCAAAATGCAACTTCGAGCCATGGCGCGCGGCTAAACTGATTGGGTGGATAGAAGAGGAGCGCGGAAATTGGAGAGAGCGCGTGAGGCGGAGTGTGATCCTATCAAAGAGCTTGGGATGAAGCGCCTATATGAGGAGACGAACACCGCGGTTGCAGAACGCGTTCAACGAGCTACGCAGAAGCAACAGCTGAGTCGCAACATGAGATAGAAGCGGCCGAAAACGCGGGGATTGCCCGTGAAGCTTTCTCCCGGATACCTTGGGGCATGGAAGAAGAAGGGTCTGTAAAGGCTGAGATACCTAACAGGATATGCGAATGGGGCGTTCGAGGAAGAATGAAGAGGCAAAAGCCTGGCTTGTTTCCTTAAATCCGTCCCAGAGCCAAGGATCGACGATATTCGCCTTTTAAGATACCGGAGACAATAACTCTATCAGACCACATTATTCAGCGCCGTGCTGGAAGCTAATCAACACAGACTCATTGTTGTCGGTACATGCCGCAATATGCGGCGAAATCTCAATTTCAGGCCCATTTTAAGATCCTAGTATTTCTGGGGGATATTATTTCCATTCCCTATGGATTCATGCGCGAACCGTATTCCTAGGTCCGAGATCCAGGTTAATTTCGCATGTCATTTGGCGGTTAGAGTGCGGTGTGATGATTAATGAGCTTAGGAAGTGGATAGACTGTGGGGCACTGGGACCGTTTAGGGTATCGCGTCATTGAAAAAACACCTCTTGGTTTAGTCGCTACCACGGATTGTCGTACGGGATGCAGCGAGGAGAACTAGAAGAGAACAAAAGGCTGAGATAGGATTTAGTGAGGCTTCGATTCTGTCGGGAAGTTCTAAACGCCGAGCAAACCCCGGCCCAGCTTTCTATCTGCGGCTGAGGACATAGCCGTCCGCGCAGCTTTGCAAGATGAGTCGCCTTTCTCCCTGGCCCTACCTTGGACATGAGTGAGCTGAAAGCGAAACGTCATTATCCGAAAAGGAAAGGACTGTCTTGCAGTATGGGTAATTGCCGAAAAAAATGTTCAGGTACATTTGACCACTCCGAGGAGTAGGTCCTCTCGTATGTCAGAATTGGCCCCCAATTTCTTGCCGTCTGGCGTGTGCTGTGCTATGAGGCAAGATAGCTTGAAAGACACGCGAAGACTCGCCAGAACCGAGCTCATCATCTCTCAAAGCTTGGCCCACCAAAACATAGTACTGCCGGAATTAAGCTTAAACACCCGTTATCGCCTGATGGCCTCAGATTGGAGTCGGCTTGCTTAACTCCACACCAGATCCAAAATCAGCTATTAAAGTTGATCTATCACCTACTCAACTCGAATGCACTGGTTCCTTGATCTGTCCGCTTGTCCACCCAGAAGAAGCTTACAGCTACCATTCGTCAAGTAACCACCATGCCTGGGAAGCACCAAGCAGCCATCCTCCCACAAAAGGGAGGCCCATTTACCGCTGGCGAACGCGCTACGCCCGAGCCAGGTCCTAATGAAGTTCTCATCGAAGTCAAAGCCATTGGGCTGAACCCGGTCGACTATTACCAGCGCGATTTCGGCATGCCCCCCGTACCCAACTATCCCGCCGTCGTTGGATCCGATGTGGCTGGATTTGTCGCCAAGGTTGGCTCCAACGTCTCCAATGCGCCTCCGCCCGGATCTCGAGCCATCGCTTTTGCTTCATCTTTCTATCAGAACGGCTCCCCAGACCACGGTGCTTTCCAGAAATATGCTTTGGCTGGATCAGGAGGTGTCGTTCCGCTCCCAGATGCCCTTTCCTTCGAAGAGGGTGCCGTCTTCCCCTTGGCCGTTTTGACCGCCTTGTCAGGCTGGACCACAATTGGAATTCCGCTCGAGACCAAGTATACGCCTCAGGACAAGCAGGCAGTCCTGATCTGGGGCGGCGCAAGCAGCGTTGGCACCTTGGCCATTCAATCCGCCAAATCAATGGGCTTCACCGTCTACACCACGGCCAGCCCAAAACACCATGAATACCTCAAGAGCCTTGGAGCGGACGCCGTCTTTGACTATAAAGCAAGCGATGTCGTCCCACAAATCAAAGACATGGCGAAGAGGGACGGCGTCACACTGGCCACCGCAAATTGCGTCGTGGAAGGGTCCCTACAGCCTACGTTGGACGTGCTCAAGAGCACCAAGGGTGATGCAGTCGCCAAAGTCGCTCATACTCCTGTTCTGCCCCCGGAAGCCCCGACTCTCGATGGAGCCGAGATCAAGTTTAATCTACCACCCATGGACCCGGCGGAGAGAAACGCGCACATATATAAGTGCTTCCATGTCTGGCTGCAGACCGGTCTGAAATCGGGTACAGTCGTTCCAAGCCCGCGGGTTCAGGTTGAGGCGGGAGGTCTAGAAGGTTTGAATAAGGCACTGGATACGTTGAAGGCAGGTGTCAGTGGGAGTAAGATTGTAGTCCCAATCTGACTCGTAGACACATACTGTCACGAATGCTAAGTGTTCAGAGAACGAAAAGCGACCATCTTTACGAGCTGCGGGTAGTAGGTTTCTAGACGAACCTGATGATTAGCATGCAATGACAAGACGTCTCAGCCTCAGCTCTCAGTCTAGTGAAGATATTTGCTTTGGTGGTGTCGATGACTCCGTCCCCATCACCTGGAAGTGCCCAGCATTTCAGCAGCCTTAACTCTGCCTTTTCGCATAAGACTTGGAATTCCCACCCTCATCTGTACATCCCGCAATGCCCGGCCGTTGTCCAGAGGGTGTACTCTTGGTCAGGCGAGCCGCTGTGGTCACGTCGACACCGCCTTGAATGCTGACGGCGATGGTGGTCGCCATTCCACCGACAAGCCGCCGGTCATGGCCTCATGGCCATATGGGCACAGAACGAGAAGAACAGGTCAGGAAAACGCCTGAAGTTGCGGGCTACAATTGCATAGGGGAAGTAATAAGAGCTGAAGTAGTACGAGTTGTCTGAGGCGGATTGTACTTCTGGAATACGCTTTTCCATCCTGATTTACCGGACTGAACGCCATAAAGAACTGAACCCCGTGAGGGATAAAACCGAAACATGTCCTGATTCCTCATACAAAGGGTGGACAGCAAGCTTGTATCGGGAAAACGGCCAAAATTGCCGAGTCATTATCTACTCCGGTGTTATTGGTATGTCGTGAGCTACACTAGATTCTATCTGGACCCACGATTAGTGCTTGATAACTGGCTTCTCTTGGTATTCTGCTGTCAAGCTGCGTTGACCCCTTTTAGGTACTACGAAATTTGCAGCATAACGGATAGAGGATTACCATTCCACCTTTCCATTACAGGGTTTACTCTACAACGATTTCTTTATCCTTGCACTGGCAGTTCAGTAGTGCCGTGCACCGACTTTTGCTATTGAAGACATTTAGTGGCCTCCATACTAATGTGGTGTGCGCGACATGCTGGCAGCGCAAGCACCAAAATGGCAAAACCTTTGACGACATGGCTTATTAGCTCATTCCATTGTCTCCGTTAGATTGCGGAGATTAACATATTCGTCGAGAGTTTCCCTTCAGCGTCGAACCTTCCTACTATCTAAAGGTTATCTGCGTCATTTCTGTTCCGATCCTTCTTAATATTGTTCTCAATGCGATATCTCGGTCCTCGAAGAAAGCCAGTTCCAGCCTCTTCCAAGGAGAAGGAGAGAAACGCTCTCTTCTTTGTTACACCGAAATTTAGAACTAAACTTTATTGGATGACAAATTTCGCACGTCATTGTCAATCCATTGTCTCCACTGTACTGAAAGAGTTCTACAAAAAGAAGCAGGACTTTCGGATTCGCCATCTTATGGTCTTTACTAATAAACGAAGCATTCGTCCCACAATCCTTGAAAATAATGTAATTTATTTGTTCTTACTCAAATATTCGGCGAAGCAAAATCACTGTTTTTGTATTCACTGATCTAATTTCAATTGTAATCATAATGCATCACGTCCTGTCTGTCGCTATTCTCTCTTTGGTCGGGGTCAACGCACTGCCGGCGGTGCAGCAGTACGAAGCGGATGGTTCCTCTACAGTTTCTGCGAATCATACGAGCATATTCCCGACTTACTATGCAGAAATTGAACAATCCCTTTCCAGGCGCGGTACTCCTGCTGAACCTAAGTTGATAACCGCTGAGCCCTCACTCTTCACCAACGTCTACTGGGCAGTCACCACTGATCGCCAACCAGCAGCGTCAGCGCGGCCGTCGGAGCCACCACCTCACCACTCTGCCCAGCCTGAACACAAGCCAGGACGTGGCCAAGATCATCCTGGCCATCCCAAGGCCGGACCCCAACATGGTACAGTCACTTCTACAAGAGTTCTAACGTCTACTGTAATGGTCAAGCCAGTGCCCAAAGCCACCAAATCTACGCACCACACGACATCCAGACACCATGCAGCTCCGTCTTCGAAAGTTGCAATGTCTTCTATAGCAAAGGAGCCCTTGCCCAAAGTTATCCTGCCCTCGGATCATGCGCCACCCAGAACCTCTCTACATCCAAAGCCTCCCTCGACAAATGAACCTCACAATCCCCCCAAACCTTCCGCAAAACCCAAACCCCCGGTTTCAACAAAACATCTTCAAACGACATCAGGGCCTCTTACAATTGTTCCAATCGATATCAAAACTGGTTGAGGAAAGTCAAGGGGACCTTCATGCGATCGAACTATCTTTCGGCGCATACAGTGGCCTGAAAACAAGGGTTTCCCTGGCATTGGACTCGAGTCTGCATTCGAAAGGGAGAAATGGAGATTTTTTTTTTTGGTAATGATCGTAGGTTGTACTTATGCCTTTTTGATTCTCTTTCTTCTGTTAATATTCTCTTGTACTTTCTATCTTTGCGTCCGCGGACGAAGAGTGTATATCAAAGGGTTTTGCGTCATGCCTCTTTCGTTAACGACTTCCATGATCGCCCTCAAGGCTTTGTATGATAAATCATGTCTCCCCGTAACTCTAATTCATTAGCTTTGAGGTACGAAGGTCATTAATGCCTTTTTAGCGTCGAAATCATTCACGAGTTCTGACAGGGAAATACACATCTGCGAATAAGAGAAGCCCGCACTTCGATAGACTGATCTATCATTCACTCCGTGCTGCTCAATCCTGAAGTCGCAGACATATTGACATTAAAGTTTGCGACTTGTTACACAACAGCCTAGTTCAAACAGGAAAGTACAATCGAGCTCAAGTCAAGCGTCAAGGATGACGAGGGACCGCAAGTTATGATGGATCCTTTAGAGCTTCCACCGCAATCACGCATCTCTCCCCGCAGCCTCCTCGTCGACCTTCCCAAATAGGATTGACGCTGCAGGACCCCACTGCAGTATTTCCGTCAAACAATCTCTCACCTTCATAATTTTCTCGACTCATTCTGCTAAAGTCCTGATAACGGTTATACCGGCTTCTCCTGACCAGGTCTGTAATTGATACTGCCGAAGATGGTTCCCTAGGCATGATAAAGTATCCGCTGTCCTATAAATGGTACTTTCGCGCCGCGTAAAAAGGTATGCTGGTAGGGATAATCTCTTCTTTGATCTAAAATTCTCTTCCTTCGAAGTTCTTTCTGGCCAGGAAAGATAATAGAAATCATCTTTTGTCTTGATTAAAATCTCCTGTGCAATACTTTCCAAAAGCGTCTTCAAGGCCCTCAATATCGTCTTATCGTCTTACAATGCGCGTTTTTACAATAATGCAAGCCATACTGGCTTCTCTATCCCTATGCACAAGCCAACTCATCGACACCTCAAACTCCATCACCGCCGTCGTCGGAACAGACAGCCAAAACGCTTCCGTCCTGGGTAACTACTACAACTACTGGTCCATCACCTCCAACGACACCGCCGTCGACCTCACCCGCTCCGACCGCCTCCCCACCACCTCCCCCAAAACCATCCCCATGTCCGGCCAACGCAAACTCGCCACCATCGAGCCCAGCCGCTCCGCCCTCGTCATCATCGACATGCAAAACTTTTTTCTACACCCCGCCCTATCCCCCCGCGCGACCGCCGGCCGGGCCGCCGTGCCGCCGACCGTAAATCTCGTCCACGGCTTCCGCGCCGCAGGCATGAAGGTGCTCTGGACGAACTGGGGCCTCGACAACTTCGACCTGCTGACGATCCCGCCGAGCTTCCTGGCGGGCTTCTCCGACGACGATACCGCGGCGACGACGTTCGGGTCCGACATGGGAGTGGTCCCGGGGACGAATATTTCGGCGGGCCGGAAGTTGTGGAGGGGGAGTTGGAATGCGCAGCCGTGGGGGGCGCTGTATCCGTTGCAGGTCGAGGGCGTGGCGGCGGGGACGGATGAGTATTTTAATAAGAATCGGTTGAGTGGGTTGTGGGGGGCGCAGACGCCGCTCGGGTTGTGGTTGCAGGAGAATGAGATTACGACGTTGTTTTTCGGGGGCGTGAATGCGGATCAGTGCGTGTGGGGCACGTTTCTGGATGCGTATTATAAGGGATTTGATGTGGTGTATGTGGATGATATTTCGGCGACGGTGAGTCCAGAATATGCGACGCAGATGGTGAGGTATAATGCGGATTGTAAGTTTGATATTCTCCTTCCTGACATGAAGCTGCTGACAAAAGTCTTCGTAGTGGATGGATTCATAACCAATTCGAGCGCGATTTTGAACGCCATCAAATAATGCAGTCTAGATTCTTCGAATTTTCAAGATAGAGAAATGGCCATCGAAGGCCGAGACACTACAATGTCAGATGCAACCCCTGGAACTCCTCGCTATGCTCAGAAGCGGTCTTCTTATCTTCTGCATGATTGCAAACCCTCTTACTCATCTTCATCTTCATCTTTATTTTTATTGCTGCCTTTTTTCTTTCTTTCGTTCTTGCGGCCCTCCCGAAGTGCCTGTTTCACTATTTCCCCCCGTGGCCTCTCTCCGTTTCGCTCGTCTCTCCCTCCAGCCACACCGATATCTTCATCCATACTTTCATTCCACTCCACGTCGTACTCTCCAGCGACTTGCTTGATTTCCCTTCGTAGTGCATTCCCTTCCTCGACAGCATTCGTCCACCTGTTGACGTCAAAGCCCTTGGATTCATACAGCTTCTGCTGGCGTCTCGAAATCGTAAAATTCATAGCCGACCTGTAAGAAACCTCACGATTATGGTAAAGGAACCAGATGTAACCGCCCATAATGGTAGACAAGGAAACCAGATACGTGACCGGCTCCATGACATCCCATCCCAAGCTCGTCTGGAACGTGAGGAGATATACGACTCCCCACCACACCATGAGGATCCCTAACCCACCAAACGCCATTCTTTGCGCTCCGCGTTGGGCCAGGTCGTCGCACTCCTGTTTGATCGTCGCCATCGATGCTATCTCTCGGCTTTTCTTCCGCAGCCGCGTCCGTAGATAATATGTGCGATCCAGGAAGCTCGGTACCCCAACCAGGATCTCCCGGGGCGCGCCTTCAATTTCAACGGCGAATTCTTTACCACGTGCGGCATCGCGAATGAAGTCGCCCACCTCGGTACTGCTCGACCACCGCACGAAATGCCGATGCGGCACAGAGATATCGTCGTCCGGTTTCGACAGCGGCTGCGATTGTGCTGAGTGGCCCAGGCCGGAGTACGTTTCTACGCCTCCTTCACCAGGCCCACCGCGCAGCTCCTTAGCCTGTTCGGGGGATTTGGTATTGAGCTTGCCGGTTTTGGCGACCTCTCCTCCAATTTTCATCTCGTCGGGATTTTCAAGGTCTTCCTCGTCATTGTGTTTGCTTCTGCCTCTGCCCGCTGCTGTTTCAATATCTTCCGGCTTTTTGGGCTCCAAGCTGTCCTGTGTGCTGTCTTCGGCACGGAAATGGACGTTGGGTATCTTGTCACTTTCGTTGCCCTGTCTATCCTTGACGCGTACTGTGGGTAGCTCGGACTGAATCAAGCGCTCGAGATAGGAAAGCGGTTGTTGGGGGTGGACAAGGAGGGCCAGAGGTTCAACGGATTTGCGGTCGCTATTTTGGTCGGACGTAGTCAGAGGTAGGATGAGTTTGAGCATGCGCGAAGGAGTGGTGAGAAGCTTCCCTAAAACAAACCATCAATTAACGTCCTAATTATCTTGCCGATGTCTACTGGAAGAACTACCTTTAGTCATGGCTCCAGCGCTCCTTTGCCTTTTTACGGGCGGCTCGTCACTGCCATCTCGGTGCCAGGGCGTTCGAATCTGCTTGTCCTTGGTCTCCGCAACTAGTCGGTCGTAATGCTCGACTTCCTCGTTCCCTACGTCGTGATTGAGTTCTGATGCCAACTGTGAGTATGAGCTGGCGCTCCCGCTCTCCCGCTGCGGAGCAGAGTCCTTGATCTGAATATTTTGGCGGGCGGATGATCGAAAGCAACGATGCCATTGGTCTTGTCGTCGCAATCCGAAATCAGAGTCGAATGCGCGGATACGCCAGGACGGACGCGAGAGCTGAGGAGCTACTCGTGTGATGTTCACCCATACTCTCTGCTCCATTGCACTGCGGACGTTGGGGAGATTTGCGTCAGGCTCGCATAGTGCAGCTCGAACAGAACACGAAACTGCTTACGTCGTGCCGGGTGCGAATAGTTGAGAAGGACAAAAAGCCGTGTGTTTACTTGGCTGTATGGAATTGGGTGGCCAACTTTTTTGAGGTGGCTTCACGTCATTGCTGTCAACCCCTGAAACCCAAACATCGAATTTCCCACTTCCCCATCAAGCAAAGCGAGCCGAGCTTCGAGCTTCGAGCTTCATAACTAGCGCGTTCATGGAAGCTTTCATTTCCAGCGTTCTTGCGCCAAAGCCCGTCTAATGTGGCTGCAGGACGTAATGAAAGGGTTAGGACACGTAAGCACTGAGCACGGCCTAAATCACTCGAAACGATGTTACTACAGATTTTAATGTGATGAGTAGCTGGAAGATGTCTGAATACAAATACTCGGAGCTTGAAGTGCACTCAGACACCAATTGGAAGTTATGCAACCACGAGCAGACAATGAGAAGGTCTCCTCAGGGTCTTGTGGAGCATACGAAGTCTATACGGAGTACTGGCTGCTTTTATTCGCCCTTATCAAATTGTATCGCACAGACTTATTGAAGCCCAATATCCGCGTAGAGAGGCATTATGATTGCAACGAGACAGAACGCCATACAAGCGTCTAGCACCAGCATATCGTCGAAGAACACTCCATCGACGCTAGGACGGAGAATTACTATATCGAAACGACGTTCTACCAGATCAATAGCAAGGACATACTGAACTTCCTGAAGATTGGGCTCGCCATCTATTGGGTTGACCGTCTCTCCTGAGGTGATCTTGAGTCTTAGCTAGAGCTTGCTTCACGATTCTGCGCCTCCCAATAATTTCGTAGTGCCTCAGCTCTCATGAGCTTCCGAGGAGCCCGTCGGCCTGTAAATAACTCGAATTGAGCAAATGCCTGCTCCGGTAGCAACTCCAGGCCATCCACAGTAACCCAGCCGCGATGTGCTTCAGCCGTAATCTGCTTCAGTAGAGGGGTGACAAGGGGCTTGTAGGCCATCTACCGGCGTCCTCGTCAGAATTACGCGGCTATGATCAATACAAACAACTTACCTCAACAACAACGCCTCCAGTCGGACTCTGAAGCCATGCATTTGGAAGAGTAAAGTTTGCTGCTCGGTTTTCTCCAACGTCATGCGCTGGTATACAGGAAACTATAATCGTTGGATGCTGGAATCTGCTGGGCCAGGCATTTTCGAGGGATTCGATGACCCGGATGAAATGTCTATCAACTTGCGGTCCTTCTGTGGCTGGCGTCTGTGATGCTGCACTGGATAACAGGACCTGAGACCCGAAATTGTTGTAATGCGCAGCCAAGTTTTCGGCATTGGCGACCGACCTATTGTAAATGAATATGTTTTTAACACCCAACTGGATCATGGCGTAAATTGTCGCTCGTGCCATCCCGCCTGCTCCGATCACTAAGCCTGCTGTTCGTGGTCCAACGGCGTTGATGGGGGAAAGTCCACGCCTGATACAAGTTCTAATGCCAATCCAATCAGTATTGTCGCCATGAAGGGACTTAACAGGCCCAGCATGGTTCCTTTCTTCCAGTAGGGCAAGTTCACTGGGCTGCTCATCCGTTGGCATTGACTGACGAACTGGAATAAGAGTGTTGACAGCCCCAATCGCTTTCGCGTGGGCACTCAAACTATGCGTCAATGCAATGACCTCTGTCTTGAACGGTGGGTTTACTGCCGTTCCGCCAAAATGCGGGTCATTGAGCATCTGCCGTAGAATACTGAGTGATTCCGTCTGCCGCACCGTGAACCTGTGAGGCATCCCGCAACATTTATAAGCTGCGTTGTGCATAGCAGGAGACAACGTGTACGAAATTGCCGCTCCAATAATGTAGAAGTTCATCGATTCAAAGATAAAGGATGCATAAAGGCAACGAGTACAGTCACTAGCTGTCAAGCCTGGGGTCGGTGATGATACCGGAACGTCTATGCACTCTGGACGGACAGGCGTCAAAATCGGATTAAAACACAGAGACATGCGTCCGACAGGGCCAAGGTTATAAGCGATAAGGATAAGTCCCGGCCGTAGAGCGCCTGCTCGTCGCCTGAAATTTTCCAGCGCGAAGTTGTCGTCGATCGTATCTGCCGACATAGTTATTCTACATGCGTCTAAACCGAGTTTGCAAGCCCGCTCAACCAGCTCGAGACAGCGCGGATTATCCCAGCCATTTGAAGGTCGCGAAATGAAGGAAATATGCCCTATTAGCTTTGTGTGTCCTTTCATATCGTTTAGTCCAGAGATGGCCTCGTCGTCAAGCAGAAGATCGACCGTCAGAAACTCCGGGGCAAGTCTCAGGCAATGAGAAACAAGATCATGGTATTGCTTGCAAAGGAGGCTGTCTTCAACGTTAGCGTTGACTTCGCTGAACTGCACGTGGTATATCACAGGAACAAGTATCTCGCGACGGACGGTCGTCAGTGCACACCCGAGCTCATCTAGCTTAATTCTAGACGTGACCGGATTTCCCGTGTATGTGGAAATGTTGTCAATCATAATTTCGAACGCATCGCCGGCCGTTTCCAGGTCTTCGATTTCGTTCTTTCCAGAGATAATTTCCTGCAGAGGTACTTTGACCGCGTACGTGAATGATTTAGATTCAATCGGAATTCTAGACAGAGGATATGTTGACTCGCGAAAGGGAATTGTGAAAGCCCCGCCGGTAACATGCCCCAGAAACTTGAGAAACTCCCTCTCAACACGTTTCAGCGTAAGAAAAGGGGTCTTGGGAGACATTTGGCCCGTGGCTAGTCTCTGATATTCGGACGATTCCGTTATAGGCTCAACTTTCTCAGTAGGCATATCTTCTGTAAGATTATAGAACTCAAAGTTCGAGCAGGTACGCAAAAGTAACCCGCCAAGGTCCATCAGCTGCTCAATCTTATTGCGACTCCAGTCAGGTAGGCAACGTTGCAGACTCTGAAAATCTCGGAGAATATGGATAACAGGGTGCGTTTTTGCATACTCTCGTAGCATCGCTTGTCCTCCTCGATCCATCGAGGTCGGATTGCATACAATAACGCATCCCGCCTGGTTTGCCGACAAGACTGTTTGGAGAATTTCGCGTTGAGTCTTGTAATGAATCGCAGCTCCAAAGTATTTCCGGTGCGCGCTCACTGAGTGACCAGTGGTTTTCTTGAAATACCGGTCCGTTTCGACAAGGCGTAGATTGCATATGGTTGAGACCATGATCGCCAGACTAGATTTTCCAGTTCCCCGAAGGCCAACAAGAACAATTGAAGCCTTGGCGTCGAATGCGCGCGAAGTGCACAGTGGTGTCTTGACCCTCATCTCTGAGTCGTAGGGTGTACCATTTCTCGATTCGCTCATAACCTGTCTGTCCTCCCCTAAGGAGGCATCGTGAACTGGCGTATCATTTTCCTGTTCTGGCCCAGGCCTGCCGCCATCACATGCGGCAACCCGATTCCCTATCATAAGTCACATTTTTCATGTAAATAGCAGTCAAGTTGCTATGACTCGTCAGAAGATTTACAGCCATCATCTTTGGAGTTGGCAGATGTGCGAATGATCAACGGCGGATGAAAAATTAGCCGGAGAGAGGCACCGGCGAGGCACGAGAGGCACCGAGGGGCCCCGCATTTTCCCCAGTTCGGGTAAGCACGGACCGGGGAAAGTCGCATTCAAGCGACTCAACGTTAACGGTGTTGGTTGTTCAATCTCTGCGGTCCAGTCAACGAAACGCTCCACAGATGACAGCGATGAGGCCAATACTCAATGTACGAAAAGAATGTCGGAGGCTGGCGGAAACGGCCAACGTCGATTGCAGTCGAAACGCAGCCTCTCTCGGGCTGCAGAACGCAGCGAACCCGGCCTGGAATCGAATACCTCTTCCAAGCGTCAAAGAGTATCAAGAGCTTGTGATCAATGCCGCAATACCAGAGCCAAATGCGACGGGGATCGCCCGACCTGTATGACATGTAATTCGGCCGGCAGAACCTGTACATACTCCACAACACCGAAGAAGCGCGGAATCCAAGCCGGCTACGTGCGAAGTCTTGAGCTCACCCTTGCCTGGTTATTGGCCAATGATCCAAGCGCGAAAAAGGCTCTGAAAACTCTCTTAAAACAGAATAATGGTCATGGACAAGCTCTTGTGACGGGAAGGGATAACGTAGGAGCGGATCAGCTTTATGGCAAATGGAGGCAAAGCACAGTTGCGAAGGGATTAGAACTACTGTTGTCGGGCCAAGAAGTAGCAGATACTATATGGGAATCCAGTGACGAAGAGGCGCTTGCCACCACTGGAGCATCCGGTTCTCAGCATGATTTGTCATTTACGTCAGACTTTGAAACACGTAATTTCGATTCTGGACCCCAAAATTCTCCAAGCGCGCCGGCAGACGTTGTTGAGAGCGATTCTGGACCACTTCCCGTGCATTCTAATCACTTGAGCGCTCCATCTTCCATTTTGTCACTCTTGATGAGCAATAAGACTCATGTCAACAGCTTGCCGAGACTGAGTGCTCCAAAGGATTGGCACTTGCTCGACGTTTATTTCTCTTTCACCCATTGTTGGTTTCCAATCGTTGAAAAAGCTGCTCTCTTGAAGACAGCCAACTCCTATCCAAAGGAAGGTTTGCAGGTGGATCCATCCCTTCCAGGCTCCGGTGATCACGCTGTCTTGCTCGCAGCGCTTGCGCTTGCAAGTTATCAGCAAGTCAAAGCAACCCGAGAAGACCCATTC
Source organism: Astrothelium subdiscretum (assembly GCA_021030935.1). Classification (NCBI taxonomy): domain Eukaryota; kingdom Fungi; phylum Ascomycota; class Dothideomycetes; order Trypetheliales; family Trypetheliaceae; genus Astrothelium; species Astrothelium subdiscretum. The sequence goes on along the minus strand of JAGFMW010000064.1, from coordinate 13,761 downwards.
AATCGAGAATTAGGTCCTTCTTTAGCTGCTGAAAAGGATGTTGATGAACTTTTTCATGCGGCCTTGGGATTGATACCTCTTATTGATGGTGTACAGGAGACTGGCCATGTCCGAACTTTACTACTTCTGTCATTGATCCTCATTTACGGACGGAAATACTGGGCAGCGTGGATTTTCGTTGGTCTTGCCACGCGGCTTCTTTTCGGTCTCGCGCCAAGACTAGAGATTTTAACCAATGGCCTAAAGCACGTGGCGATGGGTTGTGCAATGCTCGATGTTATTCTCTCTGTCCATCTCAAACGAACTCCATATTTCCGCTCAGAAGATCTTGCACACATTGGTGTCGCGCAGCCTGATGGGTTGGATGAGTGGCAAGCGTGGAGCAGTAGCCACAGGGTAAGTGGGGAGTCCGAGTCTCAGACAAGCTTGGCTCACGCGCCTGGACGCATAATAAGTGTGTTCAACGCTCTTATGGAATTGATAGATGCCTCTGAGTCGATGCTCGATGAGGATCAGACTTATCGTTCTTTTACCGGAGAGCAGATGCTCCGCAATTGGGAAGATAGACTCCCGCAAGATCTACAATTTGATCCTTCCCGATTACGCTCCGTTCCAACTCCACAACTACTCTTGCTCCACTCAGTATCTGCTTTTACAAGGATACGATTAGAGAACCAGGATCAACAGTATCGATTACAGGCCCAACAAAGATTCACAGATTTGTGTGAGCTCTATACCGCAAGATTTGGCTTTGCGTTCATGCCTTCCATCTACCTTCTCCTCATTGAGGCTGCAGAGTGTGCAACAAATGAAAACACAACATTCAGAAACCAGGTCGCAGCGATCTCCACAAAATTCGTGAAATGTCATTCCGCTCTTGAGGACAGAGCGGAGTGTCAGGGCGCTGGTTCCAAAAATCATGATGCAGTGTCTTCAAACGTCGTTCATGTTGCACCCGTCTCCTCGTACAATACGGAGATACAACCAGGTTCAGCTATGGAGAATGATCTGCCGGACGATCTCAGAGACCCAAGCAACACCGCCCACGTCCTGGCTCCTCTATACACTGAACACGTCCGGATAGACGAAGCTCACAGGCAACAGCAAGACCTTTGCGATTTCACCAATAGCGGACAAACGGGAAGTGCAGATTTCAATGACGGAGTTATTTCTAACTACTCGCCCATCAACTCGTTTACTGGCGCTGGACGCATACACAGACGCGACCCTCAGGATCACCGCTTTATGTACCCAGATGAGGCCTCCATGTACACTGCAAGTATTGGTACTTCATCTGTCAACTTCGATATATTCCTTGATGACCTGATGGATACCGATAGCATCCATGCTATGGAGTCCCAGCCGGACTTCATGCAAAATCTCGGCTTTGGTCCAGGCTTTACCTCAACCGATGCATTTTATGAACAACTCGACCCCTCCAACACAGCAAAAGCTACATTGGACGGTGAGCAATCAACTTTGCCATTTCCAAATCAAATTTTCGATTTGCAACATGCCGGATGATCTATGTGGCGAAAAGGAAGGGTTTTCCTTCCTTGCCCGGAAGAGTATTTTGCCGACCAATCACATGCAAATACATTCTCCCTCACCAACACTGTTGCTCCTTATCTGGAGCAGTAATTTATTGTCGCTCTACGATGAACCATCTTGTCTTTGATATGGAATTGGCATCTCCCAGATCTAAGATGGCATGCAAACCTGCAATCACTTCAATGTCTCTTGGCAGAGCTTGGGTTCACGATTTGGCAACGAAGCTTATGAAGGCACATGAATACGGCCTTCAGGGCATTGAACTCTTCTATGAGGATCTTGAATACGCAGCTGAGCGTTTGCCCTGTGGCAATTATGAGGAAAGACTCTGCGTTGCCGCTCATGAAGTCCGATTACTATGCAAGAAAAATTCGCTTGCTGTGGTCTGTCTCCAGCCTTTAATGCTCGATGAGGGACTCAATGATCGTGACGAGCACGCAGCAAGGATTTCGAAACTTCACTTATGGCTTGACCTCGCTCACATACTCGAAACTGATCTCATCGCTATTGCCTCAAGCTATCTTCCGGGCGAACTTCTTTCTCCTGATATCGATCTCATCGTTTCGGATCTTCAAGAAGTCGCCGATCTCGGACTTCAATGTGACCCGCCTATTCGTTTCACTTACGAAAGCCTAGCATGGGGCACACGGGTGGATACTTGGGAAGCATGTTGGGATGTTGTTCGCCAAGTTAACCGGCCAAATCTTGGCATTTGTCTCGACACCTTCAATATTGCTGGTCGAGTATATGCTGACCCGACTTCCACAACTGGCAAGACACCAACGGCAGAAGAGGACATGAAGGCCTCTTTACTTCGACTCATCAATACAATGGACGTATCCAAAATCTTCTACGTACAGGTCGTAGACGCTGAAAGGTTAAAAGAGCCCTTACGCCAAGGACACGAATTCTTCGTCGCGGAACAACCTCCACGTATGAGCTGGTCAAGGAATTGTCGGCTTTTCTATGGCGAAGTATCTTTCGGTGCATACCTACCCGTGAAAGAAATCGTTCGAACGATATTCGGCGATTTGGGATACAAAGGTTGGGTTAGCATGGAGCTGTTCAACCGCGACATGGCATACCCAGACCCTAGGGTACCAGCAGAGCATGCCAGGAGGGCCATGGTAGGATGGAATAAGATCGTCGAGGACTGCAAGTTGAACGTAATTCCGAGTGCACGATTATGAACAGCAGATGGTCGCATACGCAATGACCCACGATAGCAATACAAGAGCGTGTTACTATTCATGTCGCATTATCTTAAAAGCAAAATGCGTACTCATCATACTTGCTTGTATTCGGTGCTTGAGCGATGGTCCTTATCGTAGCACGGTCTCTGTCGCTTCAATTGTTCAGAAAATGGTTGCTAAGTAATGGCACACGTAATTGTTAAGCAGGTCAACAGGGCTTCTTGTCTGCAAACCAGATGGGATGTTCACCTGGAGCAAAAGCCATCGCTGCTCGGTCCCCCAATCCATCGATTTGTGCTACTAGGAAGAGTACGTTGTCTTTCAATTCGAGTTTACTCGTAGCACAAAATGTACAAATGAGGCATATTTGCCGTTATCTCCCTCAAAAAATGTGAACTGAGCGTCCAGAGTTGCCTTTTAGCTAATGCTTCCCAACGTCCTCGATCTGCTCAGTCTCCCTCGTTTTCTCCACGTTCAGGCCTGCGCCATCCGCGTCATGTCGGAAACTTTCTTCTTCTGCTCTGACTTCAACCATGACGGTACCGTGCGCCTTACGGACTGGTTTGATATCGAACAGTCGGTCCATAAACTCCAGTGGGACGCCTTTTGTCTCAGGTACAAGAAAGTAAACAAATATCATCGAGACAATCATCATCGACGCAAAGAAGAAGTAAACTCCGCAACCCGACCGACCCATAGTATCGAACATTTGAGGAGTGAATCGTGAAATAATGAAGTTCCAAAACCAATTATTCGCTGATGCTGAAGCCTGACCAAGGGATCTAGTATTAAACTTCGTCAGCTATTGTTGCTGTGATATATCAAACAGCTCGGTCTCGAATGCATACCTGGTGTTCGTATCAAATATTTCTGCATTAAGGACCCAGGGTGTGCCGTTCCATGTTGGGGTATAGAAAGTCGTCCAGAGGTAAAAGAAAAAGACAGCAGCAATGCCTCCCGATGACAGCTTTGCGTTGGGGTCATTTGCATGAGCGGCGGGATTACTCTTGTAAATGTCTAGGAGACCAGCGAGTCAGCGCGATCCAAGCATCTCACTTTACCAATACGCGCCGGCGACTTACATGCGCCAATGATCCACATGCAGATGGATCCACCAAATCCTCCAATTATCAGCAAGTTGCGACGTCCAAAATTATCGATTAACCAGAAGAGCCAGACAAGCGTAAACGTGGTCTTCACAACGCCATAAAGGCCGGTAGTAAAAAAGCCAGTATTCGTGCCACGTATCCCGATGCTCTTAAATACAGTAGGACCTTTATGTGTAAGCTACTGGAATACGATCGGCACCAAATTCTACTTACTGTAGTAGTTGATGGCATTGATGCCTGAGCCGTTCTGCCACATAAAGAGAAGACCACCGAGGATGAAACGCCACAGAACTTTTCTGTTGTGACCAACAGCTCTGAATGGCTTCCAAAACCCAAGGCCAACACTGGACTGTTGTGCTTCCAGTGCAGCGTCGATGAAAGACACCTCTTCCACGATGTAGAGGTCTTGGGCATCAAGGTTTCGGATCCAGCAGAGATTGCGTAGTGCTTCTTGTCGACGGCCTTTTGACAACAGCCAACGCGGGGATTCTCGAATCCACAGGCTTCCAATTCCGAGCAATCCAGCTGGAATCAGCTGAACAGCGAATGGAATAAGCCATTGGGAATGGCTCGCAGGGTGGTGTTCACTAAGGCCATAGTTGATCCAAAACCCTACCAAGCCCCCGATCTGCCAGCCAAGTTCGTATATACCGACTAGTCTGCCTCGTACAGCAGGAGGTGCGATCTCGCTGATATAGATGGGAGTGCACATCGATGCACCGCCGACACCAATACCACCAAGAACTCGTCCGGCATAGATCAGACCTAGCCCACGTGCACCTGTAGCACCAAGCGTCAGGCCAGCACCGAGAATGAAGACGAGAGAGAAGACAATCAGCGATTTCTTGCGTCCAAGGAAGTGATTGAACACATAGGCGAACAAAGCCCCAAAAAAGGCACCAGCTTGGTAGACCGAAACAATATTGGCTTCTACGAGGGCCAACTTGGATTCGGACAACTCGGAAAATCGAAATTCCTTTTGGAAAGAAGATAGTGAGATGGTCGTGCCAATGAACGCAGAGTCATATCCAATCATACAAGAAGCAAATGAGGCGATGGAGGCGCAAACCCATACTCGCCAATTGTAGACTTGCTTTGGCGTAGGCCGGTCCTCAACCACAGTTAGGAGACCCATAGTGATTCATGGGAGGTCTCATAAAAATGCTCAAGACTATGTCTTTCTGGGCTTTGGGCAAGAGAAATGAAGGCATAATTAAGTACTATTAGTAGTACCCCAAGTCCGGCGGGCGAACTGCTCTGGGCTGCGACCACGGTTCCGGACCCGGTAGATGCATTTTCGCATTTCATCTCGCATGAGAACTGCTTGGCTAGATCCGAGCGCCAGGGATTCTGGCAAGGATGAAAAATTTGCCTCAGTGATGGAGAAACAGCGGGGAAGAGGCCGGGCAAGCCACCGCGTAAATATTTATCCTATCCTCCCCATGCACAACTTAATTCTCGGTCACAGAATTTCATCGCACGATGAAGAACATTGATCCTGACTCATCCGTTCTGAATTTATCCTCGACAAACGGAAGCATTAAACCAGGTTCTATTATGAAGCTCCAATGCAGAGTTAGAAACGCATTTATCGGACGCGAGCGGAGCTTCTTCACAGATCGTTCGATAAAATCTTGAAAAACAGCTTCACTTTAGGAAGAGCAAAGGACAGTAGAGGTCTGATTCATCCAGTACATCTCATTGGCAAATCTTTGGTATCACGCCATGGCGACGAATCCGCATCCAGAGTTTTCGATTAACACCGAGGGTATCAATTATCTTTTTGGCTACCCCATTTCACATTCAATGTCGCCGTTGCTACACCAAACAATTTATCATGCGCTTGGTCTCCCTTGGAGGCAATCTTTGTTTGAATCGAAAGACATGGGAAAGTTCCTGCAATTGACCAAGGACCCAAGATTCTTTGGTACCACAACCCAAATATCCATATTAACGGAAGATCCCCGATCCATGGGCTGACAACCTCGAACAGGCGCGTCTGTGACCATGCCTCACAAAATCTCCATTATTTCACATCTCGATTCTCTCGAACCAGCTGCTACTGCTGTCGGTGCTTGCAATACCATATTCGTTCGAAAAGACGTCAAGACTGAACAGCGTCGGCTGATAGGTGCCAATACTGATGTCGTTGGCATTCGCGATGCCTTCTATCAGAACATTTCAAACCCAGACAGAGTATTCCATGGAAAGCCAGGTCTGGTCATTGGCGGAGGAGGTGCTGCGAGAAGTGCGGTTTATGCCCTACGGAAGAGTATGCAAGTATCCAAGATATACTTAGTTAACCGCGACGAATCCGAGGTCAATGCTGTCTTGAATCACTGCAAAAACAACGGGTACGGACAGGACTTGATCCATGTTAGGGATGTTGAGCAAGCGGAATCATTAGAGGGAGCGGGCGCGATTGTTGCTTGTGTCCCGGACTTTCCACCTGTAACAGAAGCGGAAAAGACTGCGCGTTCTATTTTCCAGTGTTTCCTCCAGAAACAGCACAGAGGGGCGATTTTAGAAATGTGCTACCATCCACATCCTTGGACCGTCATAGCAGAACTGTCACAAAAGGCCGGATGGCAAGTGATACTTGGCACCGAGGCTATGATTTATCAGGGCTTAGAGCAAGACAGGTATTGGACTGGGAGGCAAATAAGTGACATGCCTGTGGAACAGGTGAAGCTGGCGATTGCTGGCAAGCTGGCAAAGGCGAAAATATGATACGGCCACGTAGCAAAGATACCTAATGCTTAGCAGTCACGATACAATGATACCCATACAAAGCATCGGACCAGATGTCATGCACCCGGCCTGGAGTAATCAAGCGCTCTCACCCTTCGCCAGACCTCTCGTACAGTACGCTCCTGACCTTCTCGGCCTGACTCAGTTGGGGATTCACCAGCAGGTCTGCCAGGACGTTTTCCATTAGCAGATGCACGCCCCAGTCCGTTGGTACCCATAAAACTTACCGGATTGCGAGATAGAGACGACTGCCAAGTTTCGCAGGCTCTATGGTAGCTGTTGAAGGATCATCTGGAGGATTGGCAGTGGTTATCAGACCTCCTGCCTCTTGCAGTATGCAGATACCGGCCGCTACATCCCTGGTGACCTTTGGTAAGCGAAACTTTATCCCCATTATCATCGAACCTACCATTCCCAGCAACCCCCTTCCCCTAACGTATTCTGTTAGCGTCTCGACTTTAGAAAAGGTACAAGGGCGAGCAATTCTTACACCAGATATCAAAAGCACCCATCGCGCAATAAGCAAGATCCATTGTCGCGCTGTTACAAATTTAGCACAAGCTCTTGGTCCGTCTGACAGTTAGAGCCGAACCTCCCCAGACTTCTAACTCCATGGACCATACCACCTTTACCTCCTCTCGCTCCTGCCTCGGCTGCCATGTTGACGAGGCTCTCGACCTTTCGCTGCAGATTCCCATCAGGACTATCTCTTCGGTCTTTACCCCATTCGAAAGAGAAAATACATCCCTTTGGTGCAGTTTCTGGCATGGGCGGAATGGGATTTCGCACAAGTGGCAGCCGCTGCGTGCCATTCATCCATGCACCTTGGCCTTTGCGTGCAGAGAATAGCTGATCAAGGAACGGAGCATATATGACGCCGACGGTCGGTTCATGGTTGACAATTAAGGCTATACTGACACAAAACATCGGGAAAATGTGTATCATGTTCACGGTGCCTGGACGAGTGGTTGCAAATTAGATACCGGACCGTAAGTATTTGCTCGAGCTACATACCATCGAGAGGGTCGACACACCATGTTGGTCTTTCATCGATGGCATAGTTGCGTGCAGAGCCTTTGGAATAGCTTTCCTCTCCAATGAATCTGTACGTAAGTTGCAGTGATTAGCTTTGCCGGATCATTGCGTGACAGCGTGTAATATGGACAATGATGACACGGCGGAAATATTCAGGAATTTCTTGTACTTGCTGGGAGGTGATGGCTGGAAACTCACTGATGTGATGGATATTGTGAGGAAATACGGTCTTTAATGAAAGTTTCAACTTCTGTACAGCGAGATATCTTCCAAATCAGCTTTGTGAGCGATCATCAAAGCAGCTCTGAAAGCAGTCCTGCACAGAGGACTCCTACCTTCGTCTACCTTCGTAACCAGGTCCACGGCATTCGCCTTCTCAGTGAAATATTGAGATTGGCCTTTTGTGTTACCTGGGCCGCCATAGCGAGATTGAACAGACTGCAATAACAGTTGGCCAGCATCTTTACCTAACCGGATGGCAAAGTTGTAGACATCCTGTAAGTCCTCCATATTGCATCAAAGGAAAAAAGGGTCAAATCAAGGTGGCAAGGAATGTAATCCTCCCGTGTGGACAATCATCAAATGTTTAAACTTCACAGCAGTATTCGGACGAATCCGCCGGTAGCCGGTGATACCCGCGGAGTGCTGCTTCAAAGCCCAGGACATGGCAAAAGACTTATCCGAACGAAACTTTTAGTACCTTAGGTATGTATGAAGGACATAGAACTCTCCACAATGGGGTCAAAGATCTCATCGTACCACTGCCATGGCGAAGCACATACTCCTGGTCAACGGCCCGAATCTAAATCTTCTGGGAGCACGAGAACCTCATATCTACGGTAGCACAACGCTGTCCGATGTGATATCGCTCGCGGAAAAACAGGCAGCGGAGCTATCGATCGAATTAGCCCATTTCCAATCTAACCACTCCGGCGCGCTCATCGATCGAATCCATTGTGCCCGCGACGAGAAAGTTGACGCAATCGTGATCAACGCCGGCGGACTCACTCACACAGACGTGGCGCTTCGAGATGCGCTGGCTGGCGTCGCGATACCATTCGTTGAAGTTCATGTGACAAACGTGTATCGAAGAGAGAGTTTTAGGCATCATAGCTTTCTCAGCGACAAAGCTGAAGCTGTCATCGCCGGTCTTGGGACTTATGGATACACAGCAGCCATCGAATTCGTCGCACGACATCTCAAAATTGCAAAGAACTCTCCAAAGCACTAGGTGATTGTTAAATCTTAGTGGCCTTCGTAACTATTGGATAGCTCATGCCTTAAATTGTGGCAACGCAACATCTGCTTTTGTCGGGCCTTGGGCAACCCTTTTATCTTCAGGCACTGTTTCCTTTTCTTCATCACCTAACCTAGCTTCTCGCTTCAATCTTTCGTCATCCGGTCGTTTGAGTTCGACCTGCGGCATCAAGAACGCAGCCAGAAAGACGGCGAAGGCTGCAAGAGACGCACCAACAATAAAGGCTATCTTGAAGCCTTTCTGGTACGCCGGGACGAGCGCTGCGCGGATGTGTTCACTCTGGTCCGGAGGGAATGAACTCAAGGCTTCTTGTGGTTGATTGAGTAATGAACGGACCTCCGAGCCAGACAGCCCAAGAGACTCAAGGTGACTGCGGAACACGTTATTGATGATGGTCCCGGAGACTGCGAGTCCCAGCGTACCCCCAAGGTTGCGAACAAAGTTCCTGAAAGACGTGACAATGGCCATGTCTTTGCGCTCTACACCAGCCTGTATTGCGATCAGAGCTGGCTGCAAAGTCTGACCAACGCCGAAACCAGTCAAGATACCGTATCCGATTTGTTTTCCGAGGCTCGAATGCTGATCAAGAGTGGAAAAGAGACCCAAACCGACTGCCCATGCAATCCATCCCAGTAGGATACTCTCCCTATACCTACCTACCCAATGTACTACAAGCCCGGAGAACGTACTACTGAATGTCTGCGTCAAGGTAATCGGCAGAAGCAATGCCCCGGCTTGGATTGCAGAATACCCGTAAGCAAGCTGGTAGAATGTTGGAATGTAGTACACTTGGACCAGGAAATTCCAACCATTTATGAACATGGTTATGCAAGCACCGTTTACAAGCTTAGCTTTGAAGATTCGTACTGGGATATCTTGTCAGTGCTGACAAGACCATACTCCTTGGGGTATTCTGTATTGCTTACAAGGCACAAGAGGCTTATTTGTACCTTTCCATTGCCATACCACGAAGCTGAACGACACCAACGCACCGACAACCAAAGTGGCCACCACGTGAGGTGAATTCCAGGTATATTCCCCTCCAGCCCACGTGAGAGCGAGCTATGCTCCACTTCAGCAAATAGCGATTCACATCACTCAGACAGGGATGACTTACTACCAGTAGAATCGAGCTCGTGAGTGCAAGAAAAGCACCAACGAAATCTATGGCTTCGAGCTTGGTTTTCCAATCTCCCTCAACCTTCTTCAGCGGCATGAAGAACAGCACACATCCAGCTGTCAACGGTGTCAGGATGATATTGAGACGGAAGATCCATCTCCAAGAGTCCGCTGATTTGGAAGCGAGTGCACCGCCGATGATGGGTCCAATGCCATTCGAGATAGCAACAACAGCTCCTAAAATGCCCTGGTATTTTCCTCTTTCACGCAATGGCACGACGTCACTCACAATCGTTTGCGCTACGGTCATGAGTCCACCACCGCCAACGCCTGTGAAAGCTCGGAAGACAATGAGTTGTACAGCTGTTTGTGCCAATGAGGCAGCAAGAGACCCGAGAAAGAAAATGGCCAGGCCGATGAAGAGAACAGCCTTGCGGGACCAGATGTCTGAGAGACGCCCATATAAGAGCTGGAACGAAGTCGATGTTCTTTTTGCTGCATTTAGTCTCCGAAAACTTCACACCACTTCGGCCAAAGAGATAATGAGCTTACAGAAAATAAGCACTTGCTATCCAAGCGCTCTCACCTCTTGCATTTAACGCCGTGCTGACAATTGACAAGCTCGCCGCAAGCGTGGTCTGGTCCATCAGCGCCAGTAGGTCAACGCTGGAGCATGCAAGGAATATCTGAATGTTCTCCAATAAGCGTTTTTTGGTGGTTGAAGCGTTTGGTAACTCCTATCTTACCGTGATAATGTTCTTCTTTGGTACGTAATTTGTTTGCTCATTGAACTCATGGGGACGACCTTGCCGCGGCTTTTGCGGTACCATTGTGCGCGCAGACTTTATTCTGTTGCGCTGAAATTTTGCTGCAGTTATTGTTGTGCGTGAATCGGTCTCCCTGTCTTGATATTCTATGCCCGCATTGATCTCTACAATCAATGAACCATGAAAAGTGAGATGCAGGAACGCTTCCAGAAGGTGGTGAACACTTCAAACGTGAATTTAGAAGCAGGGGAATATGAACCCTGGAGCTCTTACTCTGGACTACCTAGGCAATAAACGCCGCGATTAATTTGCTCAAAATGCAGATCACGGTCGGGACCCTACAGGAAGTAGTCGGCTGTAGGTCCGGAGTTTGGTCTCGGCTACCAGTTGTCCTTTAATGATTGGTTTGAAGAGATCTTTGTCTCAGCTCGTCTGCTACTAAGTACGGAAGCACGGCGAATTTTGTCGCGTGGTCAAGATGCACATAAGATTTTGTGGGTTGTATCCCGAAACTTCTATTTACCGGATGCAGTATGTACACACGGCAAGGGGGTTTGAGCACATTTCCTAGGGGCCCACCAACAGCCTTTCAACAAAAGCGATTTCCATATAAACGTGTATTTCCGATGTAAACTTGCGCAGGACGTCCAATTCATTCTTGCTCTCGAAAATCTACCATCATGGAAAACATCAACAATGTCTATACTGGACCTGATTCATTAAAGAAATATTTCAATCCTGATCATCAGCCTCCTCTACCTCTTGTGGAGGTACCCGAGTCATTGAACCCGTTCGCTTCAGATGGGGTCAGGATATACGCGAAAATGATGTCGATGCACCCGGCGAACAATGTCAAGGCACTGCCAGGTAGAAAGCGCGCCCATCTTATCAGCGAGGTTTCGACGCTTATGAGAGTTTGACAGCGATCAATATGCTCGAAAGGGAAGTCAAGCCAGATAAGACTACCACAGTGATAGAATACAGTTCCGGATCAACTGTTATTTCGATGTCGATGATTGCTCGCATTTATCACGGCATCAACGATACTCGAGCATTTCTCAGCAATAAGACGAGTGACGCAAAATTAAAACTCATGCAATTCTTCGGTCTCAACATGTAGGGTGACATCTACGAGATTCACTGATTAGACTTGCAAACTAACCTCAGATCATAGTACACTTTTTGGTGGACCGTCACAGCCCGAGCCTACTGACGAACGCGGTGGGATCCAGAACGCACGCAGAGCAGCCATGGACAGCGATGCAGTCATCAACCCGAACCAATACGAAAACGATTCGGTAAGTCTTCCGACCGCGCTTAAAGGCTGCGCTAATAGCAGCAGAACTGGAACGCACACGTCCGATGGACTGGCCCGCAGATCCTGAAGCAATTACCGGAGATTAACGTCGTCTGTGCCGGCCTTGGAACATCGGGTGAAATAGCCGGTCATATCGCTCGCTGCCTGTTCTAACTTTTGTAGGTACCATGACGGGAATCGGAACGTTCTTCAAGACTGCAAAACCGTCAGTGCGGCGGATAGCGTAAGTAAAGTACATATTTCAGTCGCTGGACTTGTACTCACTTGTTTCAGTGTCTGCACAAAACCTGGCGATCGTGTGCCGGGGCCTCGTTCATATGCACTCCTTGCACCCGTTGAGTTCCCCTGGAAAAGCGCTGTTGACAATATCGAGGAGGTTGGATCACCAGAATCTTATAGGCTGTCTCTTCAAATGTGCCGGGAGGGTCTCGTCTGCGGACCTTCGTCCGGATTCAATTTGCAAGGTAAGGTGTCTGCTGTAGCGCTATCGAGCGGATCTAATTTGAGCAGGGCTGTATCAGTTTCTGCAAAAGCACAAAGATACCGGCAACCTGTCCAAATTGGCAGGGCCGGGCGGCAGCATCCACTGCGTCTTCTTGTGCTGTGACCTGCCCTATCAGTACATCGCAGAATATTTCCAAAAACTTGGACCTGAAAGCTTCCATCCCATTCAAAACAGCGTGAGTCTACCGGAGGCAATCAAGTTCGCTTGAATGCTAATGCCTGTCAAATGTTTTAGAATCTTGTCGATGTAGACTTGTACCGATATGACGAAACATGGGAACAGAGCTTATCGGATGTGGTGACCAGCTTCTTCGAGGTCACTGAGCATCTTTCCGACAAAATGTTGCAAGGACAGCAAGCAGTGCTTGGCTGTGTAAAGCCCAAAGCTGAGGTCGATGTTTTAGACTTGCGGAAGCCGGCCGACTTTGCAAAATGGAGCATGCCAGGCTCAACAAATCTACCACTGGAGAGCCTTGATTCGACCACGCAAAGCCCCTTCTCCGATTCAGCTACCCTGGAAAGCCAGTGGAAAGAGCTGGAATCGATATTCTTCGACAAGAATGAGGATGACGCAGCAGCACCATCAGCAAATAGATTGAAGAACCACCGGATCCTGCTGCTTTGCTACAACGGTGATACATCAAGAGTGGGAACAAGCATACTTCGGGCAAAGAGTCTGGAAGCAGTCAGCCTCAAAGGAGGGACGGATTCATTGCAGCACCTTCTTCCGACAATCCAAATAGCAGGGATAGAGTTGCCAGTCGCGTTGAATCAGATATGGCGACAATCGATGCTTCGCGTGACCAGCCCCACAAATTGTGAGTTGATGGCATAACAAGTGGATCAAGGCATTGGCGCCTTGGCGTGACAAGGTCATACAGTAGATGGCTTTCGTGGAGTTCGGGATTGAAAGGTGCGATCTGTGCTACCGCAACTTGTGTCTCCACTCCATACTTTAGGTAGCAAAAGTGACCGTTTTACCCAGTCTCATCTAAGAAGTTCGGCTGGATTCAACTGGGGCTAAGCTACGGACGTTCGCAAATGTGCGCAAAGACGCGGATAAGTTCTCAAATCTGCTCATCTGCAGAGATCTGCACCTTAGGTACCGCCGGATATGGTGGACGCTACCAACAGCTGACTGTGATATGTGAGACTC